>QZGG01000088.1:0-282917 GCA_006409495.1 Sedum album
TTTCCTAGATTTGCAATCATTCAATTAGGTTTTTTTTTGTTTTTTGGAATGTTGGGAAATTTCATTGGCTTTTGGTGAGTTTTTTGTTGGAGTATTTGTTTGCTCTATGCATTTCCAGATTTTTGTTAATATTTTGGTGTCATTGATTTCCTTCGATTTAAATTCATTCGTGAGCGAAATGGGCGCATGAAAATGTAAAATGCCTTTTTTTGAATGTTAGTATAACGTTGGTAAGAGGGTGATACGCCATTTTTTTGTATACAATGAAGAGAAGTATGGTCCATTTGCTCCGCTCTGGAGCTGATAGCTTTTAGGCGCTTTTTCCTAATGGAGTTGGGAGTTGATCCTTTTTATGTTTTGCATTTAATCTAAGGTATTGTGGACATTGCAGCATTTTTGAAGAATGGATGATGCAAAAGTGGCAGCTGAACCTGAAGGCGTGGTTGTGAATGATTTAATCTCCAGCAGTCCAACTGATCCAAATTCTGAAGGTTTATTAATAGATGACTCCCAAGCGGAAGCTCCGCTGCATGCATGTAACAATCCAGCTTTAGTACTGGATGAACAACTTCCACTAGATATGTTGAGTCCAATCCTTCAAGTAAATGATACACCACCAGTAAAGAATCAAACTGAGAATTCAGTGGCTTCCAATCCAAGTGTTAGTCCTTTAGATGGTCTAATAGTAAATTCAGCTGTGCCTGAAGCACCTATTCCGGCAAGCAATGCCCAAATAAATCAGGCTACTACTCAGGCTATGGAGACTGAATTGCTCCAAGTTGAGGAAACTCAAGACTCGTCATCCTTGCCTTCTGCTGACAATCAGCATCCCATGCCTTTCCAGAGCCTCCAAAACTTGATGATCCTCTGATAAACTCCCAGCAAAATGATATTCTTGGTATCTATTCAGACACACCACCAGAGATCAACGCGCCCAGTTTGAAAGCTGAGGCTGATTTAGCTGTGATGCAGGAAAAGTTAGCTCTCCTCAAGTATCTGCATCTCCGATCCATCACAAAAGTTCATCAGTGGACTCTCCCAAGTTTTTTAACGATTCATTGGGAAATAGAGTCCTTGTGGATACTGCTGCTCCATTTGAGTCTGTTAAAGAGGCTGTTTCGAAGTTCGGAGGCATTGTTGATTGGAAGGCGCATAAAATTCAAACTGTTGAGGTTTGTTATTTCCCCAATAAGTTGAAAGATTCAAAATTTTCGAGTACTAAAACATCTTACATTTGGTATGCAGAGACGCAAATTTATTGAGCAAGAACTCGACAAGGCGCAAGAGGATGTTCCAATCTACAGGAAAATGTCACAAACAGCGGAAGAAGCGAAAGAAAAAGTACTGAAGGAGCTATACACAGCAAAGAGGCTCATTGAAGATATGAAGCTCAACGTGGAGAGAGCGCAAACAGAAGAGCATCAGGCCAAACAAGATGCTGAACTTTCAAAACTTCGGGTGGAGGAGATGGAGCAAGGGATTGCTGAAGAGTCTAGCTTCGCGGCCAAAGCCCAACTCGAGGTTGCAAAAGCTAGACATGCTGCGGCGATTTCTGACCTGCAATCTGCAAAAGAAGAACTGGAAGCATTAAAAAAGGATTATAATGCATTACGAGTTGAAAGAGATATGACCGTGAAGAAAGTGGAAGAAGCAAAGCCACTGCAAAGGAAGTCGAGAAAACAGTGCAAGATCTTACCATTGAGCTGATTTCGACGAAGGAAGCATTAGAGTCTGCTCATGCGAAACATCTTGAAGCTGAAGAGGGACGACTGACAGCAGCCTTGGCAAAAGAACAGAACTCACAAAACTGGGAAAAGGAGTTGAAGGCAGTTCAAGAAGAGGTAGCAATGCTCAGTGAGCAAGTGTTGTCTGCCAGAGATTTACAATCCAAACTTGACGATGCCTCAGCTTTGTTGCGGGATTTAAAAGAAGAATTAGCGAACTATAAGGAGTCCAAGTTGAATCAAGGCATCGATGATGAGTCCTTAGATGGTATACAAAAGAAGTCGCTGAGAAGAACGCACACGGGCATACAAGCAGCAGTAGTGTCAGCTCAAACCGAATTGGAAGATGTGAGACTAAATATAGAGAAAGCAATCGATGAAGTCAATTTACTGAAGCTTGCTGCGGCAGCGTTGGAATCAGAACTCGAGACTGAAAAGGCTACAGTGGCTGGATTGAAACAGAAGCAAGGCGTGAAAGCTGAGATAGTACATTCCCTCGAAACTGAGATAAACCAGATAGAATTAGACTTAGCTGAAGCAAAAGTTAAAGAAACCGAAGCGAGAGAGAAAATGATGAATCTGCCAATGCAATTGCCACAAGCAGCAGAAGAAGTGGACCGCATCAAGTCTATGACTCAACTTGCTCAAGAAGAACTAGAAAAGGTAAAAGAGGAGGCAGAGCAGGCTAAGGCTGGAGTGGTAACAATGGAGAGCAGATTAGTAGCAGCTGAAAAAGAGAAGGAAGCTGCAAAAGCTTCGGAGAATTTAGCACTAGCAGCTATCAAAGGGTTACAAGAGAGTGAAAATGCTCGAACCTCAACTGACGTTGCCTCTCCAAGTGGGGTAGTAATTTCTTTAGAGGAATATCATGAACTGAGCAAACGTGCGCAAGAGGCTGAAGAACAAGCCAACCGAAGAGTAGCTACTGCAATAGCTGAAATGGTAATAGCAAAAGAAACACAATTTAAAAGCATGGAAAAGCTCGAGGAGGTAGATGAGGAAGTTTCCCAAAGGAAAAACGCGTTAAAATTAGCTACTGAAAAAGCCGTGAAAGCAGCTGAAGGAAAGTTAAGCCTCGAGCAAGAATTAAGAAAATGGAGAGCCTCAACTGAGCAAAGACGAAAAGAAAGTGAACCTCCAGTCATCCTATTAGCTACTGAAACTTCTTCAAAAACCCCGAAGAGTAGCATGGCAGCGAACAACTCATCCCCGCCTCCAACAAGCACTACTACAGCTACAGAGACTGATGCATCTTCACCTGACGTTGGGAAGCCTAGCAAGAAAAAGAAACGATCGTTCTTTCCCCGAGTTCTCATGTTCCTGGCTAAGCGAAAGACGAATAGTTCCAAGTAAATCAATCTTTCTTCTTCACCTTATAAACTGATGTACACAAGTGTCACAAAGTGTAGTTACGATTTCTTCAGGTATACAATAAAAGGAACTTCACTGTTTAACTGCGAACGGTAAAACGACATTGTTTCGACTCTCTATAAATAGCTGGCTAAATGGGAATTTTCAAACATCAAAGAAATCAACAGAAGTAATCAAATAAATAGCAGTTGAGTTGGTAGTCGTCGCTCACTTCTGCGTATTTCTTTTTCCGACGACTGCGATTCAGATCGGAGCAATGTCGCCGGCGGAGCAGATCACCGATGATTTATCTACTAGTCCTGTTTCGGTCATTAATATCAATCGTCGTGACTACGCCGTCGGAGTCCTTTCCTCTTCGTCTTCCTCCTCCGCTAGCGTCAATCGCTCCTCCTTCGCTTCCGATATACTTGGTCGCGATTCCTCTGCCTCCGAGTCCTATCAGGTTCGTATCTCGGTTGCAATAGGTTTAGCTTGTTGTGATTTATAGTGTAGATTAGGGTTTTGAATATGTGATCTATTTGGTTACATATGCATGACTTGTTGCAATTGTCTGGTGAAACACTGACTTTGGCTACTTTTTTGTTTTGTTGTTGTATGGCTTAAAGCATTTTGCAGGGCGTGGTACAAGAGGTGAGAGTTTGAGTGGTTTGGATTTGGAAACAGATAAGTGTTTTACAGTGTAGAAACCAAATGGTGGTTTCATTTATAAAAGGGTTCATAAAGATAGAGGTACTGATTGTCAGTTATGCAGCTGAAATATTTGAATTTTATCATGAAAAGACCCTGTTGGATTCACATTCATTGAAATTAGTTTTACTCTATTTGGTTTGCAACAGAGAAAATGAAGGGCAGTCAGTTGGAGAATGATGAGGATATTTCTACAAACTCAGTGTCAGTCTCGTTCTCCTTGGCTCATAAAGGTACCCTAACTTTGAGGGAATCTTTTATTTAAATTGCTAACAGCTGTTGATCCTTTATTTCTAGATTGCCAGGATAGGATATCCTTTATAAGAACTAAAGTAGATAATTTATAAGTTTAAAAAATGTAAGGTAAGCCAAGCAATTGTGGTCCTGACGGAAGTTGCCACATGATATATCCGCTATTTTTATCAGTTAGGGACTCGTCTAATATTGCTAAGCTTGCAAAGAAAGTATTTGATGTGGACTCGTGTTCAGCTTCATATCTTGCAACGGGGTTGAATCAAAATTAATATTAACTTAACTTTTCACAAACTTAATTATAAGGCTGGTAGTTAGGACTTGGGAGATCCTTTTATACTTTTAAATAATGTATTTAATAAGTTTCAAAACATGTAGTTAATATCAATCTCGCCATTACAAGCCAAGGTTCTATAGACTTTAAGATCACGTCACTATTGTCGTGACATTTTAGCTCTATTCTTAATTTTTATACTTTTTTTCCTTGTGCTCTTAGTGTTCACTTGATACATTGGTGCAATCTCATCAAGCTGTGGCTCCGATATCTTCTGCTTCATGAGATTAAGAACACCACCTAAAGAGATCTCAGGGTCTTCACTTCTAATTAGCACCTCTGCCACTTCAGCTGGGGTAACCTTGGCATTTGTTAGTAGTGTCTCAATTTCTTCACACAGTGGATGTATTTCTATTGGGCCAAGGTACATATTTGCTAGAGTGCGGAAACCTGCTGGTGTGCAATAGGACAAGTTGATGTGGACATCCATTCGGCCTGGTCGAAGAAGAGCTTGGTCAAGCATCTCCTTGCGATTAGTTGTGAACACAATGATCCGCTCATCTCCGCAACTCGACCATAACCCATCAATAAAATTCAATATACCAGAAAGTGTCAGCTGCCAACAAAAACAAAGACGTTATCAGAGTAAGTGTAAAACAGAGGTTTATTCAATTTGCTGCATTCACACCTTGGATCATCATCTTTTTTTCTTGAACTTCGGCCGCGATTCTGCACTTTTGCATTACAGTCAATATCTTCGATGATCAATATCGACCGGTTTGTAGTAGACATAAGAGTCCTTCTCAAAACCGAATCAGAAGAAATGCTCGAAAGCATCAAGTCATAAATATCAAACTTGAGATAATTAGCCATTGCTGCAATAAAGCTGGTTTTACCAGTCCCTGGAGGTCCATAAAGCAAATAACCTCTCTTCCAAACCTTCCCAATTCTTTCATAATATTCTTTCCTACTCACAAACCGATCCAAATCGTCAATGATCATTTTCCTCAACTCCGGCTCCATTGCCAACTTGTCGAATGTCACTGGATGTTCCAACCTCACTGATGTCCATCCACTTCTCATATTTATTTCATCAGAATCACCAACCCCATCTCGAGTGTACAACCTTACCACCTTCTCTTCATTCTTTATCTGCTCGTATCGCCTCATCACATATGGTAAATAAGACTCTTCTACATCTTTCAGGAACTTTTTTTCAAAAACCATTTGAAAGTAGTTCTTGTCAGTATTTAAAATCGGTGAAAATGGATCATAATCAAAACGTTCAGTAGATGAATCATTCTTGGATTTCTCAGACACATAATGCCAGCTAATCTTATTACCTTCGAATGTATCAACAATTTTCTGACCTTTTTCGATGGAGAAGATGAACTTTTTCTGACGCGGAGTTTTGCTGACATTAAGGCAATCGATGTTTTGGTCTATAATGGTTCTTAGGTAGCCTTCCACGGCCTCGTAGACTTGGTTCTTCGTAAGCCCAACATGCTCGTCGACTCTGATTGTCATATGATCAGGACTTGTCATTTTGAGAATGTGATAAAAGAATTTTACAATGTAATCTCGGATTCCTTGTGGGATGTGATTCATGATTTCATTGAAAATGGTTCTGACGAATAGCAACGTTCCGGTCAGGGAAGTAAAAGTGGAGAAGAGGTTTGTGCCTTGAGACTGGGGAATGTATGCTGAAGCCATTGTGTTATGTTTTTTTGGCTAAGTAGACTTTTGGTTGGAAATGTTTGGCATGAAGAAATGGCTGTATTTATAGACTTAAGAGGAGGAAATGTGCTTCCAAGTCACACAAATTACTCATTGAGTTTTTAATTTTTAAAATAATTTATTGTTGGCACATTTGCTTTCAACTAAGGCTTTCTTTAGGATCCTTTACTTAAAATAATTATATAGTGATGTTTTATCAAAACTTAAAACACAGTATGAGATTACATCTACTCTTTACCTAATGAAAAATATGCAATTTATACTTTGTGAAAAAATGACATTTATGTACTTAATGTGAAAATATGACAATTCTGTACTTCATGTGAAAACACGACAATTCTTTATTTTACTTGAGAACACGATGTGTAAACACAACTTTTTACGACAAAATAAATCACATACAAGTCATTTCCTTTCAACAAAGTTTTCTTTTTTTTACATCAATTACCTTATTTAGGCTTTAAACAACATGAACTATCCAATATATCCATACAAGTTATGAGATAATTGATATGATCAGGGTCAGGACAAATTTAGGTAAATGCTAGAAGAAAGTTCATAAAATAGGTGACCCTAGCAATTGTAGTCATGAAGAAAGTTGGCATTTGATTTGGTTGTTTCCCAAAAATTCAGAATCAGCTACTTTCATCACCCACACTTGAAAATTATAGCACAATATTTTTGATAAAATTTAAAAGGAAATTGACTTTCATCAGGAAATTGAAGATAAAATTTTATCAAGCTGTGCCAGCTATCTTCCGTTTCATGAGGCTAAGAACACCACTTAAAGACATCTCAGCGTCTTCACTTCTCATCAGGCTCCTCTGCCACTTCAGCTGGTGTAACTTTGGCATTGGTTAGTAGAGTCTCGATTTCTTCGAACAGTGGATGTGTTTCTATTTGGCCAAGGTACATATTTGCTAGAGTGTGGAAACCTGATGGTGTGCAATAGGACATGTTAATATGAACGTCCATTCGACCTGGTCGAAGAAGAGCTGGGTCTATCATCTCCTTATTATTAGTTGTGAACACTATGATCCGCTCATCCCCGCAACTCGACCATAACCCATCAATGAAGTTCAATATACCTGAAAGTGTCAGCTGCCAACAAAAACCACACATCATCTCAGAGTTCATGTAAATTTTCCCGAACCTATAGTGTAAATAAGCATGTTGCATACCTTTGTATCATCTTGATTGAAACCTCGTGCGCGATCCTGCACCTTAGCATTGCAGTCAATATCTTCGATGATCAATATGGACCGATTCGTAGTAGACATAAGAATCTTTCTCAAATCCAAATCCGAAGAAATGCTCGAAAGCATCAAGTCATAAATATCAAACTTAAGATAATTAGCCATTGCTGCAATCAAGCTAGTCTTACCAGTTCCCGGAGGTCCATACAACAAATAACCTCTCTTCCACACTTTCCCAATTCTTTCATAATATTCTTTCCTACTCACAAACCGATCCAAATCGTCAATGATCATTTTCCTCAACTCCGGATCCATTGCCAACTTGTCGAATGTCACCGGATGTTCCAACCTCACTGATGTCCATCCATTTCTCAAATTCATTTCATCAGGATCACCAACCCCATCTTGAGTGTACAACCTTACTACCTTCTCTTCATTCTTTATCTGTTCATATCGCCTCATTACATATGGTATATAAAATTCTCGTACTATTTTCTCAAACTTTTTTTCAAAAACCATTCGAAAATAGTTATTAGTAGAATATGGATTAAAACAACCATTAGACGGATCTTTTTCCGGATTCTCAGTTATATACTTCCAGTTAATCTTAATCCCTTCGTATATATCAACTATTTCCTCACCTTTCGCAATGGTGACTATGAAATTCTTCTGACGCGGAGTTTTACTAACCTTAAAGCAATTTGTGTTCGAATTTATTTTTGTTCTTAGGTAACCTTCGACGGCCTCATAGACTTGGTTATCCATATGCCCAACATGCTCGTCGACTATGATTGTCATTTGATCATGACTAGTCATTTTGAAGATGTAACAAAAGACATTGACAATGTAATGTCTGATTTCTTGTGGGATGAGAAACGTGATTTCATTGAAAATGGTTCGGATAAACAGCAATGTTCCGGTCAGGGAAGTAAAGGTGGAGAAGAGGTTTGCGCCTTGTAACTGAGAAAAGTATGCTGAAGCCATTTTGCCTTGAAGGAAAAGTTTGCAAGATATTATTTATAGTTTTATTGTATTTCTGAATGAGCATGTATCATCATTTTGGGACATGTTACTTCGAAAATCGAAATCATGTTTTTTTTATGGATTATACCTACATTTAATGCCCAATATTATCATATATTTATGGTTCGTTTGGTTGCATAAAAAAATGAATAAAAAAATGAATTGAAATTTTAAAGAAAAATATCTGGTTGTAAAAACAACATAAAAAGATGTAAATTTATATCTCAATTTTCTATGGGAAAATTAATTTTCTTTATATTTTTGATAAAAAATCATTTAAAATTATTTATTTAGATAAAAAATTATTATTTAAAATTATATAGAATATAGTAAATAATATTAAAACAATATTATTTTAATACACTCAATAAATAATTTAAAAAAATATATTCTTACGCAGAGTTCCAATTACTCATCTTATCTACGTAATCAATTAATCCATTTAATTAATTTATCTTTGATTGATCAGATGATAAGAATGAAACGAAACATTTACAAGCCCTAGACGGTGCACCGTATCTCATCTCCGCTCCTTCCAGATAGATCTACTGAAATACGATTCAATCGTCGCGGCTATCATTGGATGCGACGCCGTTTTCCACGTCGCTTCTCCCTGCATCATCGATAAGGTTACCTATCCCCAGCCCCATGTAAGCATGCTTACTCTAATTTTTTATTTTTTCAGATTTTAGCAATGAAGTGAAATGTGATGTTGTTTGATTTGTGTTTTGCGAGTGAAGAGGCCTACTGGAGATGAAGCAAAGATCATCGCATGGGAAAACCATCAGAAAGCGAAGGCTGATACTGTCATTCAGAAACTAGCTAGAGGTTCCATTCTTATAAACTGCAAGCTACCTTTACATTTACTATTATGATTTCGTAGGTGAAGCGTTGTTTAGTATCAAGAGAATTGATCTTACAATTGTGATTTATATGAAATCGGAGAAGAAGAAAAATAGAATCAATGATCAAATTCATGAAGAAACTTAAATCAGCCAGAGTATTGAGTGTTTGATATATGTACTAGTGCTCAGTTAAACTCGTAATGGCAACCCATGCATTGACGTATGGTAATAATTTTTCCAGACATAATTTCAAGGATGGTAGTTAAGAGATCCTTTTTTACTTTAAGATGTATATTTAATAATTAAGTAGAATCAATCTCCGCATTGCAAATCAATGTTCTGTAGAATTTGGGATCACGTCACTAGAAACAATTTAGCTCTATTCTTAATTTAACTATACCTTATTTCCTTGTGCACGTAGGTTCAATTGACGCACTGGGACAATGTCATCAACATCAAGCTGTGTCTGATATCTTTCGTTTCATGAGGCTAACAAGACCACTTAAAGAGATATCAGGGTCTTCGCTTCTGATCAGCTCCTCTGCCACTTCAGCTGGGGTAACCATGGCATTTACTAATAGTGTCTCGATTTCTTCAAACAGTGGATGTGTTTCTATTGTGCCAAGATACAGATTTGCTAGAGTCCGGAAACCTGCTGGTGTGCAGTAAGACATGTTAATGTGGACATCCATTCTGCCTGGTCTAAGAAGAGCTGGATCTAGCATCTCCTTATTATTAGTTGTGAACACTATGATCCGCTCATCCCCGCAACTCGACCATAATCCATCAATGAAGTTCAATATACCTGAAAGTGTTAACTGCCAACAAAAACCAGACATCATCAGATTAAATGTAAATATGATTTGTTCTACGTTTTTGAACAGAGGTCATGCTGCATACCTTTGCATCATCTTTACTGAAACCTCGTGCGCAATCCTGCACTTTTGCATTGCAGTCAATATCTTCGATGATCAATATGGACCGATTAGTAGTAGACATAAGAATCCTTCTCAAATCTAAATCCGAGGAAATGCTCGAAAGCATCAAGTCATAAATATCGAACTTGAGATAATTAGCCATTGCTGCAATCAAGCTGGTCTTACCAGTCCCTGGAGGTCCATACAACAAATAGCCTCTCTTCCACACTTTCCCTATTCTTTCATAATATTCTTTCCTGCTCACAAACCGATCCAAATCGTCAATGATCATTTTCCTCAACTCCGGATCCATGGCCAACTTGTCGAATGTCACTGGATGTTCCAACCTCACTGATGTCCATCCACTTCTCAAATTTATTTCATCAGGATCACCAACCCCATCTCGAGTGTACAACCTCACCACCTTCTCTTCATTCTTTATCTGCTCATATCTCCTCATGATATATGGTAAATAAAAATCTCGAATTTTTTTTTCAAACTTTTTTTCAAATGCCATTCGAAAATAGTTCTGAGCAGTAAATACATGTAGACGACTAGTCGAATCTTTTTCGGCATTCTCCGATATGTACTTCCAATTAATCTTAATCCCTTCGTATATATCAATAATTTCCTCACCTTTCGCAATGGTCACTATGAAATTCTTCTGGCGCGGAGTTTTGCTGACTTTAAGACAATTAACGCTTGTGTTTATTTTGGTTCTAAGATAACCTTCCACGGCCTCGTATACTTGGTTATCCATATGTCTAACTTGCTCGTCTACTATGATTGTCATATGATCAGTACTAGTCATTTTGAACATGTAACAAAAGACATTGAAAATGTAATGTCTGATTTCTTGTGGGATGAGAAACATGATTTCATTGAAAATGGTTTTGACGAAGAGCAATGTTCCGGTCAGGGAAGTAAAAGTGGAGAAGAGGTTTGTGCCTTGCAACTGAGAAATGTATGCCATTGTGTCTTGAAATTGAAGAAAGGAAATGTTGCAAGATATCATATATATATACTTATTTTAAATTTTGTTTCTAAATAAAACATGTTTCATCATTTTGGGACATGTTACTTCGAAATCATACTATTTTGAAAAACAACGAGTCCAGACTCATTATACTTCTAAATTTATGATTCACTTAATATTGGGAAGGGTTAAGTTAAATCTATGCTAAGTTTTTATGAAATTGAAGGATTTAAGTTTGTTTTTAATAAATTGGAAAGTGTAAAATTCTTATAATTTAATGAAGACAATCTTGAATCAAAAAAAATAATGACAGACAAATCGGATATTTAATTATACTCATTTCATAGTAAAAATTCTTTTGTGAAACAAAAAATAGATTTTATTTCAAAATAAAAAAATTGTCAAATTTTAATTTTTAGACTACAAAAAAAGATAAATAAACACGAATAATTATTTTTTGATAGCCACACGAAATTTTTAGAGGAAATGTGCTTATCATCAGTCACCAGTCAGTGTGTTTAGCGAAGTTCAAATCAATTCGACGATCTATCGAATCGCGACGAGACGAGAAAGGCATGGAAAAGAAGACAGCAGTGTGCGTCACAGGCGGCAGCGGCTTCATCGGCTCGGCGCTGGTCCAGCTTCTCCTCCAACGCGGCTACTCCGTCAACGCCACCGTTAAAAACCTCCGTAAGTCAATCATTAATTCATCTTTTTATGCAATCAATTATTCCATTTAATTTATTGCATCTTTGATCGATTGATCAGATGATGAGAATGAAACGAAGCATTTACAAGCCCTAGACGGCGCCGTATCTCATCTCCGCCTCTTCCAGATCGATCTACTGAACTACGATTCAATCGTCGCGGCTATCACTGGATGCGACGGCGTCTTTCATGTCGCTTCTCCCTGCATCGTAGATAAGGTTACCGATCCCCAGGTAAGCATGCTTACTCTTCATTTTTGATTTTTTCAGATTTTAATAGTGAACTGAATTGTGATGTTGTTTGACTTGTGTTTTGCGAGTGAAGAGGGAGCTATTGGATCCGGCTGTTGAGGGGACTAAGAATGTGCTGAAGGCTGCTAAGGAGCTGGGGGTTGGTCGTGTGGTGGTCACGTCTTCTATCTCTGCTGTTGTGCCTAGTCCTTCGTGGCCAGCTGATGTTGTTAAGACAGAAGAGTGTTGGACTGATGAGGAGTATTGTCGTGCAAATGAGGTCTAATTGAGTCTTACTCAACATTTAGAAATCCACTGTTTTATGTTTTGAGGTGGTATATGATTCAACTTGAGATATCGATGTTTATAAACTGCTTCTTTTTTTACTCTTTTTATCTAGTCACTTTGAACCTCACGGTTTTTTTAGAATAGGGTGTTAGGTTTTTATAATGTATTAGGAAAGATGATCTAGTTTTTAGCTCAGTGTAACATGATGGTAATCTTGGGCTTGGAATATTTGTTAGGTGTGGTATCCTCTTTCAAAGACACTGGCAGAGAAAGCTGCTTGGGAGTTTGCCAAGGAGAACGACCTGGATATTGTTGTAGTGAATCCTGGAACTGTGATGGGTCCTGTCATTCCTCCAACACTCAATGCCAGCATGATAATGCTTCTTCGTCTCCTTCAAGGTAAATCTGCATAATATTACTAAATTCCTTTTTTGTTCTGT
Source organism: Sedum album (assembly GCA_006409495.1). Taxonomy (NCBI): domain Eukaryota; kingdom Viridiplantae; phylum Streptophyta; class Magnoliopsida; order Saxifragales; family Crassulaceae; genus Sedum; species Sedum album. The sequence continues at coordinate 12,669 of QZGG01000088.1, forward strand.
AGATGCTCTTAATTTGTTTAAAAATAAAATGCCAGTTACGATGTGATTACAGTGCATTGAAAATGCATATTATGTGGTGGATGTGCTATATTGTCTAGCATCATTCCACAACATTACTCCTTCCATAGGAAGTTAGCATCCAATCTAACTAGACAGAAAACATATGTAGTGTTCACATTCCTAGTGTTACACTCGACATATCAGATTACTGAACTTGCCACAACTGAATTGCATCACAAGTTTCATCTAAATTTGATAGTCTTACTATGATGTCATATGAATTTTTATTCTTTCTTAGAATACACGCTGAATACTGTGTGATATGACCTTTTTCATCTTCAGGTTGCACTGAGACATATGAGAACTTCTTCATGGGATTGGTGCATGTTAAAGATATAGCTTTAGCACATCTTTTAGTCTACGAAAACAAGTCAGCCTCAGGTCGACATATCTGTGTTGAAGCGATAACTCATTATGGTGACTTTGCAGCAAAGGTTGCTGAACTTTACCCTGAATACAAAATCCCCAGGTTTCAATCTTCTTTTCTAAATTTCTGTTATGTTTCACTTATTGGTAATCGTATCGTCTCTATTGATTTTGTTGTTGCTTGTTATAATGAACTACACCGTCCACCGTGTAGGCTGCCAAAGGACACCCAGCCTGGGCTGTTAAGGTCAGAGCATGGATCTCGAAAACTTATGGAACTGGGTATGAAGCTCATTCCAATGGAGCAAATCATTAGAGACGCAGTTGAGAGTTTGAAGGAAAAAGGATTCATCGCCTAAGTAAATTTAATCCCAAAAGAGCTGGTCAATTCTCAAGTACCAAACATGACAAGGTTATGCAGACCAGATATCAGATTCGGGGAACTTTGTAATTTATGTGGAGGGATCATGAACATCAAATTGTCTTACTGAATGTACTTATGGAATTCTAAATGATGGAGCCTCACCTTCGGGTCGCTGGCTGAGGATTAAATAAAACTGAAGTTGTAATAAAATACTACTTGGCACACTCTTGCAGCTGATGATGTTGAAGACTGTGGTAGTGGTTAGTTGTTAGTACTCACATCTGAGAGACAGATGCGTTAATGCTGAATGATAGATGCATCTTATTAGTTACTCTCCTCAACTCCGTTCTCACTATACGGTTTCAAAGATCGAATGATTGACCAATTATCTCGTTTAAGACATGAACATAGAAATATACATGATCAATCCGGAGCTCTTTTTCAAAGATAAAAAGCATACCTATAATCATATAATGGTGTGAATACTTTATACTGCCATGACAACAACTCTTCACTCCGCTCCTCACGTGCCTCTCCGCTCCTCCAATCTCCCATACACTAAAAAATTCACCCAAAATCCCCCAAAAGTAAAAATCTTCACCTCCTTCAAATACTCCATTCCCATTTCAACTCACTCAACCAAAAAAACCCCAACCATGTCATCACCCCAAAATGATCAAAATGCAGAAAAATGTGATCTTCAATCACTCTTCGCCAAGGAGAGCAGTGCAGCTCATCATTGCTTGCTCTGGTCACAAAGTTTCCATCTTTTGCTGACTCCCGATCACAAGCAGTCGATTGGATGCTTAAAGTTCATGACTTTTACTCGTTCTCATCTCGCACTGTCATTTTGGCTGTGAATTACTTCGACAGATTCTTCGCCCGGTTCGGATTTCCGGAGGGTAGCAAGCCATGGATGACCCATTTGGCTGCTGTTGCTAGTCTCTCTTTATCAGCTAAAATGGAGGAGACTTATGTCCCTCTGTTGGTTGACTTCCAGGTTGATTTTGTAACATTGATTGGAATTTGTGTTTTTTGTTACAAATTTGAACCCAAAAACATGTTCTAATGATTTTATGTTTTTTTGTATTTTTCAGGTTGAGGATGCTGAGTATGTGTTTGAGGCTAAGACCATTCAAAAAACTGAGATTTTGATACTTTCGACGCTGGATTGGGAAATGAATGCTGCTACACCGATTTCATTCATTGAACATTTGATGAGAGTATTTGGGTTTGAGGGCGATGAATTTTATACAATGTGTGAAGACCTTCTACTTCGAGCACTGGCAGGTAAATTTGTATTTTGAGATGAAATTTGTATTTATTTTGGAAATTTGACATAATCTGAGTAATGATAATTTTGTTGGTTTGTTTACGCAGATGTTGAATTTGTGAATTTTCGTCCATCAGTGATGGCTGCAGCTGCAATGCTTAATGTTGTTGGTATTCTTGATCCAAGCCTTATGAGTCATATCGAAAAACAAATTCTAGAAATGCATGAATATGATGTTGAAAAGGTATTGTCCTGTGAATTTTCATTACTCGTTGCTGTTGATTTATTACTAGTATGTCTTGTGCCAAAATTCAGTACTAATTTGTGTATCCTTGCAGGTGGAACATGACAAATGCTGCAGTTTCCTTCAACATTTATCGTCAAAATACCACCAAAACAGACATAATAAACGTGGATTCTCAGCGGTCCAAGACAGTCCTAAGGGGGTTCTAGATGCGTCATTCAGCTCAGAAACATCAACTGAATCATGGGCTCTTCTCCCTCTGCTTCATCCAATACAGAGCCATATCAAAGCGGTCCAAGATCAATCATACACAAGAAGATCAAGACTCCAAATGAGAGTTTCTTAAATACTGCTTTTCGTCCATAAGTCCCTTGTTTCACATTGCTTAATGAACAAAAGGGTATCCATTTTGAAATCTTGATAGTCATCTTCCTAAAAACAACAAATCTAACTAAATTTATTACAAAAAAATTACAAAAATATCTTGAGTATGCATGGTGCTTCAAAAAATTCCACTTTATGAAACCTAAGAGAATTTCGTACCTCATACACTTATTGTACCATATTGATATATTTAGGTGGCTTTTGTTTTGACAGTGGTACAGTGTTTGAACCATGAAACATAAAACATTGACCATAATTTACTAATCAATTTTCACGTGCAAGAATTATTAATCTCCACCCACTAAAACTTGCTTTATCATAACTCAAACTGGCTGCTATTTTTCTTGTCCTACCTATGCGCTCCATACATATTTATTAGTGTCATGTCTCATGTTCTTTTACTTAAGATCTGTGTCTTAGTAGGATGCAGACCAAGCTGCATAGATATTTAAATATGTTACACTGGCCATTAATCATGGTATGATTCAGATGTGAAGCAGCTTATCTTAACTTACTAACAATCTATCCAAGCTTTGGAATTTAAATAACTAGAGAAAGCATATTATGCACTCAGGCTTCAAAACGACAAACAAAGTAGGTACAAAAAACCAAACATAAATAACTATTGTTTGTCATATGTATTCATATTTTTAAAGTGTATGTTAAGGGTTTTAATAGATATGAAAAAATGGAGAAAGAGACTTGTGAGGAAGTCAGATGGTCCTTCATCAATGAGCCATCCATTTTCACAATAATATTGAATGCATAACATCGTCAGACATGTTTTGGATCTCAGTATCTCAAGTTTAGCAAATACCAAAATGACAAACACAACAAAATTCCAGCAGATGCAGAAGACCATGCACACATAATGTTCGTGACTTGAATAAATGGGAGCTGTCTTTAATACTCGTATGGTTGATGGTTCAAAGCATAGCAGATGTGTTATTGATGACAACTTATATCAGGCGTCCTTGTCTTTCCAGATCCTTCAATACATGGTCAAACTTGGATTTACACTCTGCGCAAGTTTTATGGTGGCCCAAATACGACCGGCTGGTCTTTTGGATCGCTACTATTGGGCCTGTAATCTGCTTTTATTGGGCCGGGCCAAATCATTTCGGCCATTAGACACTTGCGTCTGGTTTTCTCGCGGGCCCTCTTTTTGTGTTTTTTTAATAGACATTAGATAAATAAAACATCATAATAATTACTAAAAGTACAGAAATTGAAATATTGCCCATATAAATTATCGAATTTTAATATCCATGAAAAGGAAATTTGACATCATTGGCAAAAAAAATTAAAACACACCAATAATATTGGAATCTTTGCCAACAATTTTTTATGAAATACATAATTTACCAAAATTAAATCAAACTAATTAAAAATGGGCAATTTCGTTTTATATCCAACCACTAGGCATATAAAATTGTTTGATATGGTAGAAAATCAATTAGCCAAAACAAAACGTTGCCGCTTATCCAAACCCCAAAATTAAATTTCATCAAAAACCACTCAAAATGAATTGAATGAAACCTCAAAAAACATGGCGCCAAAACATGTCTCCACACGCCATTTTCATCTCCTACAAATTTCCACAAACACCCACTGACTTTAAATCCTCTTCTCTCGCTTTCCTCCATTTCCAATCAGGCAATCACCACCAGCTGCTCCGAACGATCCAATGGCTTACATTCGAGTCACCAGAGGAATGAGGAAAAGGGCTGCCTCAAATTCATTTGATGAGCAAGAAAAACCTGATGTCAAAAAAAGAGTCGCACTCGGCGAGATATCCATATCTTCTAACATAAAGCAGTAGAGGTAAAGAAGACTGATTTTAAAAAGAAGAGTAATAGGGTTGTTGAAAAGGAAGAAGAAATTGATGTGAAATCCGATGATCCGCAAATGTGCCCTGCTTATGTTTCCGATATTTACACGTATCTCCGCAAAATGGAGGTCAGTATTTGCATTCATTTTTGTTATCAAATTCATGAAAAAATTATTTTTTTAACTTGTGGCAATCGAGCATAGTTTAGTATGTTTAGGTGTATAATTAGATTTTCTCTGATTGTATTTTTTGGGCATTTAGGTTCAGCCTAAGAGAAGGCCTATGCTGAATTATATCGAGAAAGTGCAGAAAGATGTGACGATTAACATGAGGGGGTGTTGGTAGACTGGCTTGTCGAGGTTTCGGAAGAGTACAAGCTCCTATCAGACACATTATATCTTACTGTATCTTATATTGATCGGTATTTATCGTTGAATGCTGTGACCCGGCAGCAGTTGCAGCTTTTGGGTGTTTCTTCAATGCTTATTGCTTCGTAAGGACTGCTTACTGTTTCATAAGTTCAATGTTGATTTTTTGAGTGTTTGGTTGTTGAAATGAATTTTGTTTGGTTTGGCAGAAAGTATGAGGAGATCAAGCCTCCGAATGTTGAAGATTTCTGCTACATTACTGATAACACGTACAAAAAAGATGAGGTAGTGAAGATGGAAGCTGACGTGCTCAAAGTGCTTAATTTTGAACTTGGCAATCCTACCGTAAAAACCTTTCTCAGGTAATGTCCTCACTGTATGACCCACTTGTCCTCCGTCGAGACTTTTAATGTATGACTAACGTATTATGTTGTTTTGTAATGTTGTGGTTGCAGGAGATTCACCAGGATTGCGCAAGAAAAGTTTAAGGTGATGTCAACTCTTCATTATCTGCTTGGTTTAAAATATGCTATATGCACATAGAGCTCAGTATTCTGACTATAATGCTCCCTACGATTTTCAGACTCCCAATTTGCAGCTTGAGTTCTTGGGAAACTATCTAGCTGAGCTCAGTCTTTTAGATTACAGCTGCGTAAAGTTTTTGCCTTCCCTAGTTGCAGCATCGGTTATTTTTCTAGCAAATTTCACAATGTGGCCTCAGTTCCATCCATGGGTAAGAGCTCGAGTTCTCAGAATCAGTGAAACTCTTTACTTGATTGTGTATCTTTTGGTTGCGACTTACGAACTGTTTTAATATTTTCATAACATGGCAGAACTTGAAACTGCAAGAGAATTCAGGTTATACCCCAGCTGAACTTAAGGACTGTGTTCTCATCATACATGACTTGCAGCGATCAAGAAGGGGCGGAACTTTGATCGCCATTAGGGATAAATACAAGCAACACAAGGTATTATTTTTCCTGCCCACCAGTTGACATTAACTTGAAATGCTGAATTTGTTCACAAGTTATTCAACTGTAGTAATGTTATTATTTCAACAGTTCAAAGCTGTATCCGAGTTGTCTTCTCTTCCAGAGATTCCTCCTTCCTACTTCAAGAATGTTTCCAATGACTTTCTGAAATGTAATATTTGAGTTGGCCTCATTCTTGAATAGAAGTTAGTGAGCCAAGTCCATCAATGATTGATCTACAACAAAGAGAGAGAACTTAAAGGTTACTACTACTGAATGTCAAATGTATACATTTTGCTTGAAATCAGTTGTAGGCTGTTTGTATTTTTACACAATGTACAAATATTTGAAAGCCAAGTAGAACATATGAGTTTTGAACATACCAAATACATCATTCATTACAAATGTATGTATTCAACTTCAATTAGATTTTTAACTTCAATTAGATTTAAAAGAAGGCATCTTCAGAGTAACATGTGAATATGACTAGATATTTGGAACTTAATGCACAGTCTACTCAGCTTCAAGAATAATTTCAGGGTCACTACAAATGAAGATGCTTCACAGTAAACCCATTTCGAGATTTGTAGAAATCTTCAAAATTTTCTTCAGATTATTCATAATTCAGTTCCTTCATGTAGTTTGTTTTCATTGTAAAGTACAAAATAATTGAGCTGGAAACAACACATTATTCCAATGCTGAAGTACATGTGTCAAACAAAAGTCCATACAGAATAAATTACTTGCTAGGCAATCTTTGGAAATTAACATGTCCTAGTCAACTTTCCACATAAAAGCTTGCCTTGCACTCCTTGTCGCATGAACCTTGAACCTTCCTTACAAGTTGATTCGTCATATGCCTTTATGCAACTAGTCCTTGGAACCGAATAATTGAATTCAATATTGGAGTACTTTTTAAAGTACTAAAATCACTATTTTTTCACACTTATATGTTGTATATGAGTCATTTTCCATCGTAGAAATTATAAATAAAGAGTTTTACTATATACACCGATTTGAACTCTGATATCAAAATGTTCTTATTTTTAACTTATCGGATGCTCGAAATATCTTTGAAAATTTCACATGTCTTGATAACATTTGATAGAATTTTGGCATCCATGTAAATGGAATCTTAAAAAGACATTAGTCAAAGAAAGAAACATTTACAATTCAAAGCACAAGTTGAGTGGCTTCCAAGCAATTCCCTACACTTGAAATCTATAAAAGCAGACCTTTCCATACCACACTCATCAACTACATTTCCACTTAGCCAAAAAACACATAGCAAAAATGGCTTCAGCATACATTTCCCAGTTCCAAATGACTGGTACAAGCCTCTTCTCAACTTATGCCTCCTTAACCGGAATGTTAATGCTTGTCCGATCCATGTTCAACGACTTCATCCCGCCGTATCTCCGTGAATACATTCTAAAAGCCTTCCGTCACATCTTTAAGATGGCTAGTCCTGATCAACTTACACTCATAGTCGATGAGCGTATTGGGTATAATAATAACCATGTCTACGAGGCTGCGGAAGCATACCTTAGAACTATTATAAATCCGACCATCGATCGTCTTAAGGTCAGCAAAACTCAGCGTCAGAAGAAGTTCACTATTTCCATTGAAAAAGGTGAAGAAATTGTTGATACATTTAAAGGGATTAAGATCGCTTGGAAGTTCGTTTGAAGAGTCAAGGAGTCTCGAGGTCTAATAGCGCCAATATTATTTCAAATTGTGTTTGAAAAAAAGTTTAAGGACATGGTACTAGGAACTTATTTACCATATGTCATGACACGGTTCGAGCAGATTAAAAAGGAAGATAAGGTAGTAAGGTTATATACTCGAGGCGGAGATGGTGACGATGATGATGAAAATGCTAGAGGCGAATGGGGGTCAGTGAGGTTGGAACATCCTGTGACATTTGACAAACTAGCGATGGATCCGGAGCAGAAGAAAATGATCACGGACGATTTGGATCGATTTGTTAGTAGGAAGGAGTTTTATCAAAGAATTGGGAAGGTGTGGAAAAGAGGTTATTTGTTGTATGGACCTCCAGGGACTGGTAAATCAAGCTTGATTGCAGCAATGGCTAATTATCTCAAGTTTGATATATATGACTTGGAGCTTTCAAGCATTTTTTCTGATTCGGATTTGAGAAGGATTCTTATGTCTACCACGAATCGGTCTATATTGATTATCGAAGATATTGACTGCAATGCTGAGGTGCAGGATCGCGCAAATGGGATAGAACAGTCTGATTCTAAGGTAGGCTTTTTGAACAGATCTCATTGAAAAAATTCATAGTGAATGTGTGACACATTTGATCTTAGTGTGTGTATTTTTTTGCAGCTGACGCTTTCGGGTTTATTGAACTTCATCGACGGATTATGGTCGAGTTGCGGGGATGAGCGGATCATAGTGTTTACGACTAATCATAAGGAGAAGATAGACCCAGCTTTACTTCGACCGGGTCGAATGGATGTGCACATTAACATGTCCTACTGCACACCAGCAGGTTTCAGAATTCTAGCAAATAACTATCTTGGCCTAACAGAAACTCATCCACTTTTCGAAGAAATCGAGAGACTACTTATCGATACCAACGTTACTCCAGCTGAAGTAGCAGAGGAGCTGATGAGGAGTGAAAATCCTGACATTGCTTTAGATGGTGTTCTTAGTCTACTAAACCGGAAGCTCACCGAGCCACAGGTTAGTGAGACTGAGATTGTACCAGTAGAGCGAGTCCGGCGTGATTCGAAGGTTGATTATGATCAAATGGTTAGAAGAGTTAATATGAAAAACATGAGGAAACTAGGTAAATGGAAAAATAAGAAGAGGGGTTCCATGTTTCGATGAGTGCAAGAAAAGAGCAGTTGATGGATGCAGAGGATTCAGCATTGCTTAGAATTAAACATGTCACACTCAAATAAGGTTAAGAAATGAGTGTCGATTTTCGACTTCCGAATTTGACCATTTGTACAGTTGAAGATCAGTTTCAATGGAAATTTCTTTTCTAAGCTTAGTTTCCCTTAGTACACATTTTGTTGTTCATTCATGGTTTTTCATAGATGACAACAAAACAAGGCAGAATGGCCTTTTGATTAAACACATACAACTCATCGAAACTCGAATAAGTTTCTGACCCATCGCTTATCGAATCAAACTCCTCACACTTACTCTTTCTCACTCTCCCAGCGATCACCCTACACACAGCATTGCTCTTTTATGATCACCACCTGATGATGATGATACTTCCATTTTATCATCAGCCTTTCCACTCGTTGCAGTTGTCAAAATCCCTTGTTCTACGGTGTAAACCCGTTCTTGATTATATTACAAACCCTGCAAGTTGGGATGGAGTTGCATAAGCTTGTGGAGCCATTGAGGCCTAGAGAACATACCAATGTGGTGCAATGGAACCTTAAGAGCTCATTTCCATCCGCAACGCAACGAGGATGCTTCTTTAGTGCTCTGTTGGCTTTAGACTTTATGGATTCTCGATAGGACTCGAAGTTTGAGATTGTTTTGGGAGTGTTGTGGACTTTGAGGATTCGTTCGATCTTGCAGATTGATGCCTGTTTCTTTAGCCAACTTGATTGGAATATGATATCAACTATGTTTCTGCTTGTGTCCTCTAGCCCCAGTTCAGAAACTGCTAACACATTGTTAAAAATTTAAGCAAATGTGAATGAATGTGCTCAAGGAGTTTATCTTTTTAAGGTGAAAAAATGGTACCTGCATGTTTAACAGCTCTATGTGTCTCCAAGTTCTGGTCAGGTTTGGTGATTACTTCGCCGCAATCTGGACATGAACTAACAGTTGATTTTAGTGATGAGTCTGATCTGGTGAAGCCAAGTACCACTGGATCTAGTGCCATTTTACACTCATAACATCCTGCTAAGCGTCGAAAATGCATTCCTTTAGAGCAATTGCTACTGCTAGCACTATTGTTGATGTTATAATCAATGGATGATGAAGATGGAATGAGGGAGCTGATGGATGATGCTTCATAGATCTGCTGCTTGAGCTGTTACTAGTGGTGGTGCGAAAGGATGACCCGGTCGAAGATGGTAGATCAGGCTTTTCCAATACCTTAGTATTTTTGCATATTGATCCAGTGCATTTCATCTTCTTAAGCCTCTTGGAATCACTGCTGGCTTCTAATGTCTCAACATGATGCTGCTTCTGCTTATTATGTTTCAGCTTTTGCGCTCGAGGCGAGGTTTCCGGCTGCAGCTGAGGCTGAGTTGCTTGGATATGCTTACATGACTTCATGATGTTTTTAATAACAGACCAAGATGGAAGAAGCAACTTCAATAGCTGTTTGTTTAGAAGGATGTTTTGTTGAGTAGGGTCATCAGAGTTTGTGGAGTACTTAGCCATCAGAATAAAGACAGAGTTTGTGTTTGTTAGATGTGTTGGATCAAAATGAGAGACTTTGTTAATAGGAGCCTTTAAAGGGTAAAGGGAGTCCTAAAAAAGGGTAAAGAGAGCCTCTTGTCCGCACATTCTGATGCACTTTAGGACCTTTCACACTTTATTCTAATTGATAGTCTAAAATGGCACTCATTAGAAAGCAAGTGTAGGATACTTTTCTCTTCAGGACATTGCAAAGCAAGTATCCCATGACAAGGGTATTTTGGTCATTTATTTTTTAAATACACACGTATACTCGGTGGTGTTTTGTAGTAGTTGGGAATGTTGTTGGTTGTGCCGCCGTCGACGTCGATTCGTCTGCTCCTCCGTTCGCGCTCCTTCCTGTCATCGTTACCTTCTCCGCCAGCCATCTTGAACTCCCATCTTCTTCCAAATCGTTGCATTTCCAGGTCTGCTTCATCTTCCCAAACTAACCGTTCCTCACCAGGTTTCAATTTCTCTTCTTTTATGTTCAGCTTTGTTCCTTTGGTTCGATTGATGGCTAAACTTATTAAATTTTGGATTTTGATTGATGGGTATTTTTTGTTTACTTAAGGTATGGATTCAAGACTTGTGTTGGCTGGAAAGTCGGCTGGTGAGGCTCAGTTAGCTGAAACCCTAATGAGGAATTGTACCTTGAAACTTCCGGATGATGCCCACTTCACAATTTCTTTACTTAAGGAGAATCAGAGCACTACTGAGTCCTCTGGTGATTCGTTTAACATACAATCGTATATGAGTTTTCTCAATACTGACAGTTTCGGTAGGCTGCTCATTTGGTCTCCAAGATTACCATCCACCCAAGACATTGTTGCACAGTAATAGTCACCATACCATCCTTATTGTTCTAGTTGATTTTTGTTGCCAAGTGAAATGTGATTCAGTGTTAATGCAGGAACTTTTGTGAGCTGCCAGTTGGTACTGTCTGTGTGGCGGATATTCAGTACAAGGGACGAGGTAGGAGACATGTAGAAATCTATCTTGTTATTGTTTTGTAATTATTTATTGGTTGTATTGATTTTTCTGATTTAATTCTAGGGAGGTCGAAGAATGTATGGGAATCTCCACTAGGTTGCCTTATGTTCTCATTTACGATACAAATGGAGGATGGGAGAGTTGTGCCACTCTTGCAGTATGTTGTGTCCCTTGCTGTTACAGAAGCGCTGAAGGCCATTTGCAGTGCTCATGTTAGTGCGTTATTTGATTCACATCATTCCTACAAGCACTCAGTTTATAAACATAGTGTTTAGCTTATACATTCTTCCTGCCCTAAGTTCAAACACTTTTTGTCTAACCTCTTATAAATATATCCTACTAAACTTGGTGGAATTAACGATGCTGGGTGCAACGAAGTTAAAGATCAGTAGACCATACACCGTCTGTTAAATTGTTTTCAATGATATTGGTCTTGTCGTGTTTCCCCATTTCTGGTCTTTGCTTTTTGGATATTTCGACGTCAGTTCTTACAACAAGTTAACACAATAGTAATAAATATGTTATTATCAAGTGTGTTATCAATTTTTGGCCCTTGTATGTTTTCAGGGTTTCCCCCCGCTTGACATTAAAATAAAGTGGCCTAACGATCTATACCTGCATGGCCTGAAAGTTGGAGGCATTCTTTGTACCTCTACTTACAAAGACAAGAAGTTCAATGTCAGTGCTGGTAAAATCCATTTTTAAGACTATCCCATTTATGAAAAGTGATTTTTGTTGAACCTCTTGCCAGAATCATATATACATTTAAACTATTTTCACTATAGATGAGGTGGTTATCGATTTTATTCAAGGTGTTTTGCTGGTATTCAATGTTAATAAGAGTGTTTTCACTATGCAGGCATAGGTTTGAATGTAGACAATGAAAACCCTTCAACGTGCGTGAACTCAGTTCTTCACCAATTAACTTCTGGCGCTGGTAGACTGAGAAAAGAAGAGATAGTTGCAGCATTTTTCAACAAATTTGAAGTCCTGTTTAAGTTGTTCTCCTCTCAAGGTGACTTATCCTCCCGAACAGACTTATTCTTCGTATCTAGTCGCAAAAGAAAATAACTCAAGTAAATAATCACATCGAGAGCACTGTATATGTTGCTATCTTATGGACCTTTCTCTTATCATATTGGTATAGGCTCAGTTTTCACTTTTTAGTTTTTCTAACTTTTGGTATGTTATACCTCACTAATGGCTTGAGTATAGAATCTGCATCTGCAGTAATCTTAACTTTGCTTGCAATCATACAGGGTTCCAAGCTCTTGAGAAACTTTACTACAATACATGGCTCCACAGGTAATTCTTTGGTCATTTTGTTTATTTTATACTTATAATAACTTCATTTGAGTTGAAAACAAATTCCACCCGCTTTTATACAAAAACTGTTATGCTGACATCTCCCTTTACGTGGCTATTTTAAAAAATACATCTTACATGAATAAACACGTGGTTAGTTGTACGTGAAATCCAAAAGAATTCCTGGCACCGTCATGAATTTGTTTTTTCAGTGGACAATTCATAGTTTGGGAATTTTTACTAGCTGCCTTAAATAGTATCGCGCAATTAAGTTTATAGTTTTCAAAACCTAACTATTGTAAACTATGTTTTTTGTATATTATTGAACTGATGTTCTGAATCAGAGGTGACTGTTAACATGTCTTAACAAAAAGGAATATCCCAGAGAACATAAGAACAACATAAAATAGTTGGTCATCATATGTCTTCGCATCTCCTCTCAGTATCTTGATTGTGGGACCGCGTTCTCTGCATCTGCTGTAATTTATTTATAACGTTGGTTTTGTGCAGTGGACAAAAAGTGATTGTACAGGAAAAGGTTGAAGAACAACTGGTGGAAAATGTGGTCACAGTACAGGTAAAGTGATCAGAAGTATCCATTGTATAATTTGTACAATTATAAGTATTTCGGGATACTGAATATCATACCGCCTCGCCCACAATACGAGTTGAAATGTTATCTCTTTGCCTGAGGGCATGTTTTCCATCATTATATTTGTACATATGCATATGTACAAGGTATTATCTGAAGTCTGAACATTGAATCCCTGATACAAGAGTAGTGCAATCTGCATGATTTATAATGCATGAACCTTTTTAATACTAAACAGCATCGCATGATTCTAGAGTATAATGTTTCTTCAAGTTATCTTTTTTACATTTTTGTCAATTGTAGGGTCTGACATCTTCTGGATACCTTCTAGCAATTGATGAGAACAATGAAATGTACGAGCTTCATCCGGACGGTAATAGGTACCGTATCATATTTCTTCTGGCCAATCTATTCAATAAAATTATATTTGCTCTTCGGTGCTGTTATTTTTCAACTTTAATAGGGTGTCGCCTCATGATCAGAAAATGTAATAATATATTTTGTTAGTGCACTTTTCTTCATTTGTGCCTTCTATGATGTTATAATGTTATTTCCACATTTCCTTCATTGCAGCTTTGATTTCTTTAAAGGGCTCATTAGTAGGAAACTACCGTGACAGATGAAGCTCAGCGTAGCTCTTTCAAACTCTGTTTGATAGCTGTTCTATACTTTCGGTGAAATAAGCATCAATTTAGCAATTGGTTAGTATTCCTGTAACAAAAGAAAAACAGCCAAGTTGCGGACAGCCGGTAGGTATGTCAAGAATTTCTTGCCAGGATCCATTCTGAAGTTACTGTTTGTCTGATTTTGTGCAGGCTTTGGGTATTATAATTGTTTGTTTTGCTTTTGCAAACATTTAAGAATAGTCATGAAACAAAGTCCTGCTAGAAAACAAGATGCCTAGTTAACTAAGCTCCAAACTTGACACAGGGTCCTAAGATCCAACAGTATGGACCCATATGCTCCCTTTTTTTGCAACCACTTTCACCACCATTTCCTAAGTATTGGAGCAACACCAACAAGTATAATCTGATGTGGTTACATCAAACTAATCTTTATAAATTGTTTTTGTCATTGGGTCCTCAGGAGTGTTCCCATGCATGAATCTTATATACTTTTTCGTAAAAAATGGTACTTAACAAAACTAAAAGCCAGTGAAAAAGAGATGTTTTCAATGAAATAAGGAAATCAGTGCCTCAAAGTTCTCCCAACCTTAAAATCACAAAAAAACAAAAACATATCTTAAATATTTCGCTGATTTTCTATATAATTAAATTGTGGATTCTTCTAATATGGATGTCATTAATTTAATGCATGAGTTTGCCAATCCTCGATAATAAAAGCATGATTATACTGATTTGCATAATTTAAAGTCATACTTGTGCTTCTTTGAGTAATCTTTATGCTTCAAGAAATTCCAGCTCTTGATATCTTCTGCAAATTGAAAAAGAAATCAAAACATACGTTAGACAAAATTACAATAAATTTTACGCGTTATTATTAATTTTATTTCCCATATTATTAGATGCAACATTGACAATAAGATATCCTCAAATGCATGGAAATACATAATAAATGGAATGGTGATTAATGTCAAATCTTGGTAGTCTTTATAGAATCATATTTTCAAATTCAAATAAAAACTCAGATTTGAATTTCTTAACATTGATACTTGTTTAAGTATATACATAAAAGTGGAGCCAAAATTGGGTGAAGAATTTGTGAAATCCAATCTGATACCTCACCAAATATAAATGCACTCACAAGAAGGAAAATTTCGTCACACAGTATATCACAAAACATTTAATACATGAAACTGTCCACACCTCACCAATGTTTCTGAATTTAGATAAAAAATTTGCATCACATGTAATTCAATTTCACATTAAAGTACTGTCCAGCTCATGCAAAAATTAAATTCTCTAGGCTAATTAATTCACAAGAATATTAGCATTTTGTATCGAAAAAAATTAATATAATCTGAAAAAAAGAGTGTGACTTATAATACAATCTTCACGACTTGATAGACTACAAACGCAATTGGAACAAGATTATGCAAACAAAAACTTCAATTTAGTATTCTCATTTGCCTTTTAGCCATTGGTTTTGATAGATTTAATATTAATTAATAAAAAAGTAAAAATTGAGACAAAACTTTACTTTTCCAAACCTTCCTTATTAATTATACACATTAAACAAAAATATTCATTAATTTGATTTTCAGAGTTCCAAAACATACACACACTCTCAATCTCTTTTCGCTCGGCTGTTCTAACGTGCGATTGTTCAGATTCTGGCTTCGTCCTCTTCCCTCAAGCTACAGACAATCGCACAAAACTACACTGCCAGCGCACACAAACAGAAAAAGCAGCAAACCACGTCAGCAGAAACAGAACAAAAACGATGAAAGGTTGAAACTTGATCGATGTTGCAGCTATTGTTTTCTAAAATCCACTAGCCCTTCAATCAAAGACTCGATTTTGGCTAGTGGGTAGTTGTTAGATTTGTCGATAAGTGTTGGAGTGATCGAAATGTGGGGTTTTTCTCATGTAGGGATTCTCAGAAACCGAGACGATTCTGATACCTTGTCCGTTTCCGACGATCTCGGATCGGAAGACGGTATAGTGGTGCTGGAGTCGTCGCCACGCGGCCGATCTCTATCTAAGAATCGGAGAGTGGCGCCGTCGACGAGTGGAGTTATGGAGAAGAAGTTGCTTCAAAACGGTCACGTTTTGGGGTCAGGGAAGCGTTTGGGGAAAGATGGCTGTGTGTATGAAGGGGAGAGGAAGAAGGGTAAGAGGAATGGGAAGGGGAGGTTAACATGGCCATCTGGAGCGAGTTATGTTGGTGAGTTTAAGAATGGGATGATGGAGGGGTTTGGGACTTTTGTAGGATCAGATGGAGATGTTTATAGAGGGTTTTGGGTTGGGGATAGGAAGGAAGGTTATGGGCAAAGAAGGTATGCGAATGGGGATTATTACGAAGGGATGTGGAAGAGGAATGTGCAAAACGGGGAAGGGCGGTATGTGTGGGCTAATGGAGATGAGTATAAGGGAGAGTGTAAGAATGGAGTGGCCTCGGGGAGTGGAGTTTTGATTAGAGCGAATGGGAGTAGGTATGAGGGGGAGTGGGAGAATGGGGCGTTGAAGGGGAATATGGCTGTTGGGATGATGGACGATGGAAATTTGTGTATGGAGAATTCGAGGAAGGTCACCATTGATGGGGGAGGGAAGGAATTTCCTAGGATTTGTATATCGGAGAATGATGGTGAGGCTGGAGATATTACTTGCGATATTGCTGATAATTTAGAAGCATCTATGGTTTATGATGATGGATGACAAGGTTGGATATGGTTAGTGTCACCAAATCTCCCACAATTGGATATTCTAGGCGGAATTCGGTGAAGAAGCCTGGGCAAACTGTTGTAAAAGGTCATAAGCATTATGACTTGATGCTTAATTTGCAGTTGGGCATAAGGTAGGTACTCTGCCGCAATTGCTTCACTTTTTGCTTTTGAAATATCTTTTCCTTTGGTTCTTAAGATGCCGCATTGGTTTTTGTTTTATAGGTATTCAGTTGGGAAGCATGCATTGGTTTCACGGGAGCTTAAGTCTTCTGATTTTGAACCAAAAGGAAAATCCTGGTTAAGGTTTCCACCAGAAGGATCTAAACTCACTCCTCCACACCATTCAACGGATTTTCGATGGAAAGATTACTGCCCTGTGGTTTTTAGGTGTTGTACCCCTACTCCTTTGTACTGCTGAGTTTTGATTTCACTGTATCCCTAATTAAGTATTAGCGACCATGTCGTGTCTTCATTTTTCCTCTTATTTCCATTTTGGTTTTCAGGCATTTAAGGGAGTTATTTCAAGTGGATCCTGCGGATTACATGCTAGCTATATGTGGCAGTGCTGCTCTACGAGAGCTGTCATCTCCTGGGAAAAGTGGAAGCATTTTTTACATGACACAAGATGATAAGTACTTGATAAAGACAGCGAAAAAATCCGAGGTCAAGGTTAGTTTGATACCTCTATTTCTAAATTTTATGTTCAGATAAGTATTTATTTGGTTTAAGATTAATGAGAAATCCTTCACCTCCTCGTTCATTTATTTTTTGTTTGAAGTGTGATTTCGAAATGATCTTAGTCATAACAGTCTTGTGACCAACTTTTAGATGCTTGTTAAGATGCTGCCAAGTTACATTCAGCACATGCGCAAGTATGAAAACACGCTTCTGACAAAATTCTTTGGAGTGCATTGTGTGAAACCTTCGAGTGGCCAAAAGGTGAGTGTCAGAATTGAATTATTTATTACTTCAAATAGTCAGTTGTTCTCATCGTAGTCTACTTAAATATTACTCTAACTGACACTGGTAAAACAGGTTCGGTTCTTTGTAATGGGTAATTTATTTTGCTCGGACATGCAAATTCATAGGCGATTTGACCTCAAAGGATCTTCCCATGGGCGAAGTATTGATAAGCAAGAGAACGAAATCGATGAGACAACTACCTGTAAAGATCTTGATCTTCATTATGTTTTCCACCTTGAAAATACTTGGTTTCAAGAGCTATTCAAGTGAGTGTTGCGAACATGCTTATCTATTTATTCACCTATGACATTCTCCATGTTACTGATACATTAAAATGTTACAAATAGACAAATCGAACTGGACTGCGCTTTGCTGGAGTCAGAAAAAATAATGGACTACAGCCTTCTCGTTGGTGTACATTTCTGTGATGACAAAGCAGGACTTTCACCCTGCTATGGTAATTTTTATATATAATTATTTCTTGTTGGCCATCATAAACATAAATTATTAAGAAGACTTTTAACCTTCTGTATATAGGTGAATCTGACTCGCATCAAAATGTATTTACATCAGAACTTCGAGATATGGACAGGGTTGGGTTGTTCTCGCAGGTAATAACTGCGATTCATTTTCTTTGATCAGGTTGGAAAATCGTTTCTTGTATATAAATTCTTGTTGAATTCATGTTGTCTGGTACTACTTAATGTTACAGGAACCCGCTAATGCGATTGGGGTCAAACATGCCAGCCAGAGCAGAGAGAATGAGCGACGGTGATGATACTGATTCAATCCGGCTTGGTGTAGAGTGCATGATGTGGTCCTTTATTTTGGGATTATAGATATACTTCAAGACTACGACATTAGTAAGAAGCTTGAACATGCCTACAAGTCAATTCAAGCAGATCCTACTTCAATTTCAGCTGTGGACCCAAAGCTCTACTCTAAAAGGTTTCAGGAATTCATCAAGAGGATATTCAAGAACCAAAAAAATCCTTGAAATGAAATGATTACCGAAATCTGAATGCGGTTTTTGAGATTTCACAGCTAACCCTTGATGACATCGGCAAGTTTTTGGTGAAGATCCAGATGAGCAGTGTAATTTAGAGTACATGGGCACAGAAGTGAAAATATAAAACATGTAAATGAAGATCAGGTCTGTCTGTCAGGTTCTTTCAAGTTTACTCGCTTGGATTGGAATTATGGAACTTGGGGTTCTCTTTACCTTTGCGGGTGGTATCTAAAGAGGTCAGAGCTCTATTAAATCGTAAGAAAGTATGTACAGAAGAACACTAGCAAAAAATAGTGTGGTAAAACTGTTTTGGGGGAAATAGTTTAGGAATATTGAGAATATGGATCATACCTTTTTATGATCCTGTTATTTATTTATACGAAACTTAAAAGTTATGCATACAATACATGAAGAAAAACATTAATCGATATCATTTTGTATTGTGTTGTGGGAGATTGTTTAGCATTGAGTGTATGATAATAGTGTGAGTTCATAAGTAACGCGACACCTTTGTATCTTTTAGGCATTTGGTTTGTTCTGGTTGGCAATAATTTTGCAATGTTTGTAGAACTTGGATGGTTTGACGTTTTCTCGGCCACTTTTGTAACTTAATTGTGTTCCACACGGCATAATTGTGTCACTTTCAGCAGCATAAATATGTGCTAGTTAACTTAGGCAGGCTGGCCAGGCTGCACTATGAGTTTGTCGGGTCCGACAAGTTGATCGAGTTAAAAGTCTCTTGTTGTGCACACAAACACTACTCAGTTATACCTTTTTGCTATCCTTATTTTTCACTAGTTTAGTACTCTCCTGATGGTGATGATGATGTTTCATTTATGAGGAGTAGCCACCTTGAGCTATGATCCCGACATTTATGGCTTTCTAGAATTATCATGTTTTGTTTCATCTTTATTATACTAGAGTGTGTCTTTAAATAGATATTCAATCCTTAATGATGTTGTTCCCATGGGGACAGATAATCCAAAAGAACAGTGAAACATACATGCAATCTGAGTTATCACCAACATTTTTGAGTCTCGGATCATGTGTAGGCCGTAACATGGCGAAAGTGACTCAAGTTTGTCCTGTAGATGTGGTTTGAGATGTCTTCTGGGCCTTATGGCCATGCCTCGACAGGCTTCTTGAATTAATAATCAATCCATTCATTACTTGAAGAATTTTAACAATAGCCAAACCGTATCTGCAATGATTTATGTCACACACTTACTGACTTACGCATCAACTTTCAGGATCTTTACTCAATTTCATTTGCAAGACAGCAGGCCAAATATCTCAGTTATGGACATTCTGTCTGGTAAAAGTCGGGTCAACATATACCTAGCAACCAACAGCCGTGGAACAAAGTTGGTCTGCATTTGAATGCCGGTAAATTTATATTAACAGGCCCACAGACTGTTTTAACACATGCACGATACAGTCATTGTAAACTGATGATCAACTTCCATATTTAAACGCCCAGTGGCAGGAGCAGCAGCTCCATTCCAGTTCATCCTCATTCTGAGTGGGCTGTCCAGTATATTAGGCCACTGCAATATACACAATATCAGTTCCAAAATAAGCAATATAAAGGAAGTTATAATCAACTGCCTTTTGAACACTACAAGTCTGTTACTTGAGAAAGAGACAACCAATATCATCAATCCAAACCTCAAATCATTATAACAAGCTCAACATAGATTACCAATGGTGATTCTTTGCAGCAGATTTAGGCGGTAAATAATACAAGAATAAATGGCATATTATCTTTGAAAGGCTATCATACTGGCGTGACATAACAACAGGCATAAACGACCATGACAAATACATGCGATGAATCAACATTATAAAGTGTTTATACATGATCAAGAAGATAGATAGGTCACACAATTTGGTTTAAATTAAAATGGGTAAAGGAAGAAGATACTATCACCAGAACATTTCAGCAGAAACTTATAAGCTAGTTTACTGCCTCTATATATCTAGAACCATAATTTGAACTATTGAGTACAGACAAACAATTTTCTCAAGAGGTAACAGACAGATCATGAACTACAACATAACCCAGTATTCATAAAAGGAGAATATGATGCTAATGCAGAGATCGTCATAGTTAGTTGTCACCAGACACAGTTAAAAATCTATAAGAATGAATAGAAGATGAGCCTTTCATATGTAGTCACTGTTTACCTTAAGCCTCTTAATATACACAAGTCATAGGTCACTAGTTCGAACTTTGAAACCTCACCAAAATAATTAAGACTCACACAACTTAAATTAGTCATCATATATAAGTTCTGCCTCAATAAAAAGAAAGACGACTTAACCGTAGCAATCACTGACCTTATTAAAACAAAGACGCATTGTAAAACACCCGCTGTTCCTGTCCAAGCCGAGGGGCCAGTAGTAAGTAAAGAATCCTGAACCAACAACCCAACCGATGCAGCTAGAGAGACGAACGATACAACATAGGCAATAAAAAGCCACAGCTTTAACCTGCATATCACCACATCGTCAAATCACTCGACAAGAAATTAGTACACAAGCAAGCAAATCTAAATAAAATGTACCTCCACTCTCCTTCTTCGTACGGTGAATAATCAATATCTTCTCTTTTCACACAATTGAACATCAGAGCAGCCAAAGAAGCAAAAATACCTAAATTCAAACAAAAACCAAATCAACCAATCAAACCCTAATTAACATAAACAAACGAAAATCGAAGATTGAAACTAGTATCAGCAGCTCACCAGGTAGGTAATGGAGGAAGGAGACCTTGACGGAGCTACAGACAACAGCATCAATCCAAAACCACCATCCGGCGCCGAACACCGCACCGGATATGCCTGGACCGAATATAGCCCACATATCGGCGAAATCCATTTCAGCAGATTTAGCTGACGTGTACCGATTGATTGATGAATTGCGTAGCTGTTTCCGATCGATCGCGGGGGTCGACGATCGGAGGGTTGGATGGGTTTTTTGACGGGGAATAAAATTGGGTGAAGCAAAAATCCGACCCGAAGACTCCCAATTATATTTATTATTTTCTGAATAAAATACATGTATTGAATATATTGTAAATTCAACTAATTATTTTTAATAAAAATAATTTAAATTTCATTTGAATGAATTTTTTATTTGAATTAATGATCGCTAATAAAACGCAGCATATAAATAAATAAATTCCATCATAAATCGGTTCTAATTCAATTTCCGCCAGAAACCTCGACGCGCCAATTAGCGTCGTCGTCGTAAAATGGAGCCACCCACGCGCCGCCTCAACCCATCCCTCGAGATTCCAGTTGACTTTGAAATATGGAAAGCTTGCGCAGGATACTCCGTCAAAACTCCCTCCGGTTGGATCTTTAGTCTATTACTTCCCACAAGGCCATGCAGAGCACGCCGATCACTCTCCGGTACAATTCTCCCATCAAGTTTACTCCACACCATCCATCCGTTGCCGCGTTTCTTCCCTTGAGTATCTTGCTCGCGTTGATACTGACGAAGTCTTCGTCAAGATTCGGTTGATGCCGCTCGCTGCTGAGGACAATCAGGCGGAAGAAGTGGACGATATGGTGGAAGAAGTGGACGATCAGGCGGCGGAAGAAAATGATCAGGCGGCGGAAGAAAATGATCAGGCGGTAGAAGAGAATGATCAGGCGGTGGAAGAGATTGATCAGGCGGTAGAAGAGAATGATCAGTTTGCAGAAGAGAATGATCAGGCGGCGGAAGAGAATTATCAGTTGATTTTGTATGTAGAGGAATGGCAGAGTGTGAGGTCGTTCGTGAAGGTGCTGAGTTCAACAGATGCGAATCGCAGTCAATTTACGCTGACGAATGCGGGTGCTGAGATATTACCCAAGCTCGATTTCGAAACTGATCGGCCGCCATATCAGATGTTATCCTTCTTTGATTTGCAGGGGAAGGTTTGGAAATTTCGACACACTTTTAATGGGCGGCCTGCAACTCATAAGTTCGGTTCCGGATGGATTAATTTTGTAAAGAGCAAGAATCTGATCCAAGGCGACTCTTTGGTTCTCATGCGCGACACGAGGACTAATACTTTATACATTAGTGTGAGGCGTAAATGTACTGGAGCAAGTTTTAACAGGAGAGAATTGGGGAAAGTGTCTAAGGAGGAAGTGATCGAGGCTGCAGATCGGGCTGTGGCTGGGGAACAGTTTGAGATTGTGCATTACCCGGGAGGGGGACTTTTGAAATTTGTGGTGAATGCAGAATTGGTAGATAAGGCTTTGGAATATCCATGGAGTGTGAATATGAAGGTGAGGGCGAAGGTGAGTATAGAGGGGGAGCCTTTGCGGACCCAGATGGTTAGAGGGACTGTGGCCGCTCTATCAGGATATGATACAAGTGGACTGTGGGATGAGAATTCATCTTGGCGGATGCTGAAGGTAATCTTCTTGTTTCTTGCTTTTACTAACTCGAATTAAATTAAGGTTTATCATAGTAGTATTAATCTTTTTCACAATTATTGCGTATGAATTGGAGTAGAATGATGCAAGTCATTTATAATCGTACTCTTTAATTCTGATCTGATATCTTCCTTTGATAATTCAAATTTGCATATGCTGTCTTGGCAGATACATTTTGAAGAGCCAGAAGTTACTGTGGCTGATGAGTGGATTAGTCCGTGGGAGCTTGAAATCGACTATCCTGGAACCATATCCACAGTAGTAGCAGCAGCAGCGGCAGCAGCAGCAACGATATTCGAAATGAACGTGTCCCATAACACACTCAATGCAGGAACAGAGGGAATAAGAGACATGGAACCTGCTACTGGGACAATTAGATTGTTTGGCAAGGTCATCTCTTACGAAAGGAAGCCAGATGGAAATGCGTCAAATTGATCTTACCATCATTGACTTTTTGATTTTCTTTAAAACATAATACTTCTACTTTTCTAACTAGTACAGTTTAGCTTGTATACAGAGATTTAAGAAACACATTTGTGCATTAAGCTGCAGCTCTCGTTTTGCATTTTAGCAAGTTCTTCTTTTAGACATGTCACAACATTTCTTCTATAATCTTTTTTGGTTCACCATCTTTCCGCCCGCTACTTGTTGAAGAAGTATTCCCAATCTGATTCGTTATGCTTCATGCCTTCATCTACCTCACTGCTCTTAACTTTCAAAGCAGTGCCACACAGTGAAGGTACTTCAGGTAATTATCTGCAATATTATTCTGTTCTGTGAATCAACACTTACAATCTTCTTTAAAAAAATTAAGTTGAATTTTGTTTTGATTTATTGAATATGTGCAGAATAAGTGAATTTGGTTGTTTAGTTTAGTTCTTCAACGGTATATTGCTGAAAGGCATACTTGGATTCACTACCATGAAGTATCAGGTGCTGGACATCTTTTTCCATTTGGAGTTGGGATGGGAGAAATTATTCTAAAGTCAGCTAGACTTAGAGTTGAGGTGATCTTCTATTTGCATGTTCACCGTGATCTTTTTCGTTACGTAAACCTATTTTCATCCTTTTATCTTTTGAATAATAACAGTTGTATTTTGCCGTTCCTGGGCAAATCCTTCAGCCAAGAGGAATACTGACTGTTGCTGAAATATTATGAAAAATCTAACAAAATATTAGTCACCAGTTGCACATTGGTAACACTTTGCAGAGTTTGGAACTATGTAGATCCTGGTTATTAATGTTTCACTCTTTCAATATTTAGTTGATGGCACTGACATATTTGAATCATTACAGGGAATCCTCACAGTCTTACTTTGGCCAGGTATGTCAGATTCTCTTGGTTCATGAAAAAGAGAGCGAAAGGATCACTGGAATTTTAAAGTAATTTTCTATTGTTTGGTTATACCGAAAGTTACAAAGAAAGAAAATCATAAGGAAACCAGAGGAAACTTTATTCCACCTGATAGACTAAATCAGACTTGTGATGGATATTTACATCCAGAATGATGTGCTCATCTCTCCCACATTAGCTCGATTTTAACAGGTACCAGCAAATTATTTCATTTGGAGTGTAACTTTTTAACAGCTTGCATAATTTCTTACTGATAAAGTCTAAGTTGGAGAGTTATATATATGCATGGTTTTTCTACAATTCATGAAGCTAAGAATATTGTTGTGGTGGTAATTCACTAGTCACTTGTCACAATTCCATCACCTTGGAGTGCAAGTTTTCAAGTTTTATTTTCTAACTGGTCTATATTTATGCAAGCTGTGTTTAGCTGTGTGCAATGTGCATTAACTTATGTGATCGATATGATCGCAAACATACATTTCATATTAAGCTTACTACTAATACTCTAATTCTACTTTCACAAGAAAGGAACCAACTGCATATGTTGTTTATAGCTAGAAGCATTCTTGGATGCAAATCTAGACCAATATTTTTTCTTTTATCTTCTTATCTCCAACTGACTCGAAAATCATCTCTTTCTCCTTTCCTTTCCCTTTCAGTTTCTGATCACCTTGCTTCTTTGATCCTTCCCATAGGAACATTTTCAGAACAACCCTTCCACTGTCACGCACGGTTGAATAAGTAGGACGAGTATTTTCCACTATGTCCACCATGACCTTCTCATTCGTGACCTTGCGGACGGATTCCTTACAAGGATGGTCTACCCACCATTCCAATGTTGAAAGTGGTGGAGGGATTTCTCGTTCATGCCACTTCTTCCATTGCTCCTCATTTGGTATATTTTCTCTCCAGTTCACAATGGATTCTTGTTGAGATAATTTTCTTTGGTAATTTGAAGGGAAGTCTTCTTCTCCTGGAAGCCGACTTGTGAAGACTCCATTTTCTGTCCCAATGATCTCCGCCACACCGGATAGATGTGACAACTTTGAATCCTACACTAACAAAAAATAGCACAAGACATGTTCAAAATATTTGCATGTAACAAAAATGCTCATATCATAAACTACTAATCGTTTGATAGGATAAACCAGTTTCCATGCAGAGCTTTCATTCCCAAAGTTCCTTCTCAAGCCTTCACTGGTATACTCAGCCTCTTGTTGTTCCATTTCACCTGTAAAATGCACACAATGTTAAAGCTGTTGGCTGGACATGCTAGCTGGTTCCAGTTTGAAGCATTGACATGTCGCAGTGTCAGTTAGCAGAGAAGTAGCATAATGAGGTCGAGCTGATGATGTTGGTTATAGCTGTGCGATGACCTATGTTATTAGAGCTGGAGTGAAACTATTCGAACTAGATGAGGGAAGCAGTATATTATACATTTAAACAACTCTCAATTTATCAAATGAGGTATCAAAATGAACCAAGGATTCCTTAAATAGTTTGCATAGTTGTTGAGAGTTTTACTAGTGTTATTTATTGTGAGAAAAATGTAAGATGTTTAGCTCACTTCAATGTAAGAGTCACAACTAGAGATAACAGCTGGGGAATGATACAATGAGAATTGAATGAGGTTGGTGCTAATTGTATTTCAAATTATAAATTCTAGAGCTCATAAGCATTTAAACTGACAGCAACTTAGCAGTTGCAAGACATGTATTTCCATGCGTGTTTTTTGTGGCACAATGTACCCTAAAACATCTTTTTCATCTGAATACTATCAAACCTCGTCTTCATGGAGAAGCATGTTAGGAATCCCTTTAATCACTGTGAAGCGCCTTCCAGTCTCTGGACAAATGAGTGCTCCCTCTTCTAAGTGTAACTCAAGAAGTGCATGGTGAAACTTCTTCAAAAACTCTTCTGATTCCAACATTGAAGAATCAGTCTCCTCAGGTAAATCAGCATATCCCATAGATTTCGACCCCTCCACAAGAGCCTTCCACTCCACTTTGAGAAACAAGTTTTTAAGAAATTCAGCATTCAAATCCACAAGCTTCTCTATCACCTTCGTCGCTTCGATCTTTAAAGGGAAGCCATTAGTCACGCCCTTAATGTTGCAAGACAGCATATTATGAGTCAGTAGCCTCATCTTTTTAAAAAACTCCACTCTGTCACCAAAATCTATTTCAAAAGCCTGAAAATTTAACATCGGGCCTGACAGCGTTAGTCAAAATCAATTCAATATTTCAATCTAAACACAAACACAGCACATTTCTCTCGAGTAACATTCCTATCAAACTCTTTGATCCAGAAAATTAGATAAAACTGCAATACACCAGACTCTTACATCAACAATTACTGAATTTAGCACGTATAACAACACAAACAATATTCAGCGTTCGACCTCATGCGAATCCTAAAAAAGTTGGAGATTTAGTATAGAAAAATACTGCAAATTTTAGGAGTTCAGATTCTCACCGGCGCAGAGAAGTTCCAGATGAAATTCGGAGGCTTTGTTTCCGGCAGAGAATTTGGCCGATTAGCTTAGGGTCAAAAGCCCCGTGGCTCCGTAGAATATCAAGCTGGGCCGCTATCCAATATGAATGTGGGCTGTTCGGGCCGAAATTGAACCGTCATAGGCCCAACATTGAAAATATGGATGAGCAAATAGTGCGAGCAATCGATGCTTGTAGTGCATTAGTGTAACCACGTTACAGGCGCCTAGTTCTTCTAGGCATGTCACTACAGCTCGTTGTGATACAATTCTTGCCGAGTTTACTGTGGCGCAAGTTCTTCTATAACACACGGACCGTATGTAAATTAAATGAAAAAATCAAACACTACCAAGCATTACTGTTTACATATAACAATGATGAAATTTGGGAGATAAGGCACTTTCTGCAAATAATTCCTTCTTGCCAAAAACCAGGTAAAACTGCAGTAATACATATATGCACGCTTTTAGCGAACCTGCTGCCGTAGTTCAGAAAAAGCGTAAACTATTGATATTTATATCGATTAGTTTGTGAACCTTATTGAGCATATCAACCTCGAGTCAGGTTGAGCAGGTATCATAGAAGCCGCTGAACGGATCGAAAGCAGCTGAGCTCAAGCTATTGGCGGAAATCCTAATTTTGAACTCTAGCATTTAGTTTAAAATCAGGGTCAGGGAATGTAAAATAGAAAACTTGAAGGAAGGTTATGCAATAACTTAAAAGTGAACAAAGACTCTCGTAACATACTACAAATAAATTCAATAATACAACATATAAATAAATAAATTCAGTACTGCAGATCTTCAAATTTTATTCTTCTACGCGCTCATTCTCGTCGTCGTCAAAAAATGGAGCCACCCACGCGCCGCCTCAACTCATCCCTCGAGCGTCCCGTCGACCGTCAAATATGGAACGCTTGCGCAGGAGCCACCGTCAACCTTCAGCCGGTTGGATCTTTAGTTTACTATTTCCCACAAGGCCATGCAGAGCAAGCCGATCAATCTCCAATACAATTCTCCAATCGAGTCTACTCCACACCATCCGTCCGTTGCCGTGTTTCGTCTGTTTTATTTCTTGCTCGCACTGATATCGACGAGATCTTTGCCAAGATTCGGTTGATGCCGGTCGCCGCTGAAGATCAGGCGGCAGAAAAGAATTATCAGTTGATTGCGGATGAAGTGGTGAGTGTGAGATTGTTTTCGAAGAAGTTGACATACACTAATGTGTGTGGCAATGGTGGATTAAGAGTGACGAAACTGTGCGCTGAGTTTTTACCGAAACTCAATTTAAACGATGTACGGCCATCTCAGAATTTATTCATGTCTAATTTGCAAGGGAAGGTTTGGAAATTTGAACACTTTTTTAGCAAGAATGCTTCAGCTCATTAGTTTGGTACTACTGGATGGATTAGTTTTGTAAATAGCAAGAATCTGATCCTCGACGATTCTTTGGTATTCATGTGTGACACGAGGGACAATTCTTTACACATTAGCGTGAGACGTGCATTATATCGTAATAACACCGTACGGGAGACAGATTCACAATTGGACAGGAGAGGATTAGAGAAAGTTGTTGAGTTGCGCAATTTATCCAAGACGGATTTTATTATTGAAAAGAGAAACTATTACAAGAGGAGTCACTCACACCTCACTCTCGCTTTTTCTTAAACTCAAGATGTTAACATGACATTACATGACTCCTATTTATACTACTAGACTTATGAAATGGATGGATGAGATTATTTCATCCAACGGTCCAAATTCAACCTCTAGAAATATCTAGCTAAAATATCTAGCTAAAATATCTTCTTCTTACATTCTCCACACTTCTCTAGAAAGCTCCAAATCTTTCTTGTCTTCTTTAGTCTCCATCTTGGACTTGGGCTTCAACTAATTTATCATTTATATGTTACGGCCCAATTAGGTATTGTTAACTCAATAAAAGTGTCAAAGGAGGAAGTGATTGAGGCTACAGAATTGGCGGTGGCTGGGGATGAGTTTGAGATTGTGTATTATCCGGGAGTGGGGGTTTTGAAATTTGTGGTGAATGCGGAGTTGGTAGAGAGGGCTTTGGGTTTTCCATGGAGGGTTAATGTGAATGTTAAGGTGAACGTGCCTATACAGAGTAACCCTTTGCTGAATTGGACGGCTCAAGGGACTATGGGATGAGAGTTCACCGTGGCGGAAGTTGAAGGTAATGTTCTTGCTTCTTTGCTTCACTAATTCAAATATTAATCTTTTTCACAATTGTTGCAATGTTGATATGCATTGGTGCTGATTGTTTTTGATATGTTGTCTTGCCAGATACAGTCTGCGAATCCGTTAACTACTACTATTCATGATGTGTGGTTTAGTCCATGGGAGCTTGAAATCGATAACCCATCTGATGTTCCTGGATCGAGTCAGGGAAACAATGCAGATGATAAGTCAATAAGATTGTTTGGCAAGATCATTAAGACAGGCAAAAATCCGTCAAAATGATCTTACAATCATTTACTTTTGATTTAGATATACATTTTACTTCTACTTTACCAGATTGTAACATTGACTAGTATCTTAATTTCTTTCAAAATTGACTTCATTTCTTGATTCTATATACAGATATTAAGTACTGCATTTGTTCCTTTAGGCACGTCACTACAGCTCGTTGTGATATAATTCTTCTATAACACGTGGACCATTTATACATTAAATGAAAAAATCTTGTTCAAGTCAAGATATTATGATACTCTCAATTTATACAATGAGGTGACAAAATGAACTAAGGATTCCTAAAATAGTACCATGTACAAATGAACTAAGGATTACTAATGTTATTTATTGTGAGGAAAATGTATGATGTTCAGCTCACTTCAATGTAAGAGTGACACCTAGAGATAACAGATGGGAAGTGATACAATGAGAATTGAACGAGGTTGATACTCATTTTATCTCAAATGATGTACTCTAGAGCTGATATGTTGTGAAGTCAATCTCATTGAGAGTTTCATGCTATCTTTGTTATGCTCTTTGCATTTAAACTGACAGCAACATACATAGCAGTTACAAGACATCTATTTCCATTAGTGTTTTTTGCGGCACAATGTACCCTAAAACAATCTTTTTCAATTTGATACTATCAAACCTCGTCTTCATGGAGAAGCATGTTAGGAATCCCCTTAATTACTGTGAAACGCCTTCCAGTCTCTGGACAAATGAGCGCTCCCTCTTCTAGATGTAACTCGAGAAGCGCATGGTGAAACTTCTTCAAAAACTCTTCCGATTCCAACATAGAAGAATCAGTCTCCTCAGGTAAATCAACATATCCCAATGATTTTGATGCCTCCACAAGGGCCTTCCACTCCACTTTGAGAAACATGTTTTTAAGAAAGTCTGCATTCAAGTCCACAAGCTTCTCTATCACCTTCGTAGCTTCGATCTTTAAAGGAAAGCCATTAGTCACGCCCTTAATGTTGCAAGACAGCATATTATGAGTCAGTAGCCTCATCTTTTCAAAAAAACTCCACTCTGTCACCAAAATCTATTTCAAAAGCCTGAAAATTTCACATCCGGCCTGACAGCGTTAGTCAAAATCAATTCAATATTTCAATCTAAACACAAACACAACACATTTCTAACGAGCAACATTCCTATCAAACTCTTTGGTCCGGAAAATTAGATAGAACATTCTATCACCCCCAATTATCACATCATCACATACTTCACCGGGCAAAACTGAGATTAAACTGACAATACACCAGACTCTTTACAACAACAATTACTCAATTTAGCACGTATAAAACACAAACAATATTCAGTGTTCTACTCACGCGAATCCTACAAAAGTTGCAGATTTTAGTACAAAAAAACTGCAATTTTAGGAGTTCAGATTCTCACCGGCGCAGAGAAGTTCCAGAGACAATTCGGAGGCTTTGTTTCCGGCAGAGAATTTGGCCGATTAGATTAGGGTCAAAAGCTCCGTAGAAGATTGAGTTTCGAAATGGGCCGCGGACTATTTGGGCCGAAATCGACCCGTCGTAGGCCCAACATTGAAAATATGGATGGGCAAATGGTGCGAGCAATCGATGCTTGTGGTTGAAATTGAATCCAAAGTTGCAAGCTTCAATTAAATCACGCGAAGACAACTTTACGTAGTAATCAAATCAAACGTAGAAGAATCAAGAATCAATCGATCTGCATTTGATTGCATTCATGTATTGAAACCAAAATTACATTAATAATTCACATTCCTATTTTCTTATTTTAATTAATTATAACAACGACAGCAAAACCAGCTGTCTGGCCGACGGTCGTTCATCTTCTCCGACCAGCCAAACCAACCAATCATCCATCCTTCTCTCTCATCAGGCCACTTCAATCCTCTCTTTGATTAATTTCGATCACTTTTTCTTTTTTGTGGAGATGGGGGATGTTGTGAAGGAAGCGGATTTTGATGAAAGTAAAGGTGTGGACTTTAGGGCACAGAAGAGCTCGACGGATAAAACCCATCTGGTTATTATGGTTAATGGCATCATAGGAAGGTTTGTTATAGAAATTGGATTTTTTTATTAATTCTTGTTTTTGGACTCTTTTTTATGGTATGAGATTTGTGAATGATTGGATTTTGCAGTCCTACGAACTGGGAGTATGCTGCAAGGCAGTTTGTGGATAGATATCCGAAGGAACTTGTTGTTCATTGTGAGTTGTTTTTTTCGTTTTTACTAGAAAGTTTTGATCTTTTTGCAGTTTTAGTGATGAATTTTGTGTGTGAAGTGAAACTGTTATTTTGTACTATTTGCAGTTTGTTGTATATATCTGATGATTTCAACATGTTATATTGTTATATCACTGTTGTGTATTTTAATATTTCCGTCTTTGAATATGTATAACTGACTCTGACTGATGGGAATATTTCTATTGTTGTGTTGCATAGGCAGTGAATCTAACTCTTCCTTGTTGACGTTTGATGGCGTTGATGTAATGGGAGACAGACTCGCCGAAGAGGTGAGTGAACATTCTGCGAATCTGTGTATTTTTGAGTCATTCACTATGTGCACTACCTCTTTTTGTTTCGCCTCATTTTGGGTCTTTTGTTTTATTTTATTTGCTTCTTTATAGTTAGCGGTCACGAAGATTGAAGTAGTGTTGTTTTATTTCTCGCAGGTGATATCTGCATCAAGTAAATATCCGAGCCTTCAGAAGATATCATTTGTTGCACATTCTTTAGGTGGGCTGGTGGCTAGATATGCTGTTGCTAAACTATATAATCAAGAGACTGTCTCATCCAACATAAATCAAGAAAATGTCAGTGGTGGTGAGGTAGTGACTGAGGTTTCATGCCCTGAGAAGAATTATGATGGAAAAATTGCTGGGCTGAAACCCATGAATTTTATAACTTGTGCAACACCACACCTTGGTTCCAGAGAGGGCGCAATCAGGTGACTCCAAGTACCAATGCATTTTATTTTTTCTACTTTGTTGTCTCAGTTTATTATGCATATATATGTTCATTCCAGTTTTTAAAATTTACCAATTTAGCATCAGCATATGTTTATCTAGGTCATAATCATAATGATGACACTCTTACAAAACATCCTCTTACTCTTTATTGCATCCATGATTCCATGTATTACAACTTAAAGCCTCAGCCTATTTAAGTACATGTTCATTTTCTATTTATAGTGTCTTTGATGAATAACTATTATTAAGTGTTATGAGTTCTAAAGTTTTTGAATGGTAATATTTTGGTTGTTTAGAATCTCTTAATAAGTACGCTTCTCGAAGAACTTAGAGAGCTAATTATTCTGAGATCTGTTACTACACTTTTTAGGTACCATTGTTTTTTGGTGTTCAAACATTGGAAAAGGTTGCATATATGACATCAGGATTACTCGGTAGAACGGGGAAACACCTGTTCTTGTCTGACAGTGAGAATGGAAAACCCCCTCTTCTTGTTCAGATGACCAAAGATGGAGACAAATTGAAATTTATGTGAGCTCTTATAACTGTGCCCCTCACTCCCTTTAGCACTTATGCTAACAGTACGACCCTTGAGCGTATCAGCTTTAACGCTTCATGTTACTTGCTCCTCTTTGCAGATCTGCTTTGGGTTGCTTCCAACGACGTGCTGCATATGCCAACACTAGTTGTGATCGTATCCTATTTACTGTTAGATGTTTGGGGACTTTTGAATTCAGTTAGTGATTCTTTCAGCTCAAATAATGCATTAAATGTTAGGGTTAAGTATATCAAGAAATGTGCTGTTTTGTCGATAACGTCATATATATTTCCATTTGGAAATTTAACACCAATTGTAGATCTCGTGGTGATTCTTTCAGCTCAAATAATGCATTAAATGTTAGGATTAAGTATAACAAGAAATGTGCTGTTTTGTCGATAACGTCATATATATTTCCATTTGGAAACTTAACAACAATTGTAGATCTCGTGGGGTGGGCCACAGCTTCGATAAGGCGTTTCAGTGAATTGCCCAAGGTAACAAAGTTTTTTATGATTATAACATGTAGCCCCTTTCTTTTATATACTTTGACATATTTCGCTTTTACAAGTAGCTTTATTTGGGTTAGGTACACTTTTGTAAGTTTGTTTATCCCTTTCATTTGCTGAATTTGGGGTTGAGTGTTTCATAACACCTTGGTACTGTACCTTCAGCTTCAAGGTGTTCCAGTGAATAAGAGCTATCCTCATATTATAAATGTTGAGACCGCGCAGACGGGTAGCACAGTTGAGAATACTGGTGGTTGCTTTGATGCTGATGAAATGGAAGGTTTGTTCTCTATCCATCACTTGTATGTACAAAAATAATTCAAACACTAAGGGGAATAAGTGGTTATTTTATGATTTTGCAGAAGAAATGATTAGAGGCTTGACCAAAGTGAGCTGGGAACGTATAGATGTTGGCTTTAGTGGGCTCAAGCAGTGGGTTTTAGGCCACAGCACCATTCAGGCAAGTAATACATTTACAGTCATATTCTCTATTTTCAAAACATTTGGAATTAGCTTTTTCATTACTAAAATCTTGCTTGGAATTTATGATGCGAAGAAGTATGGATTGTGGTTACCTGAAATATAGATAGCATTGCCAAATTTACCGTTATTATGTCATGATGCATTTCATTATAATTCAGGTGAAGACGCCTTACATACATTCTGAAGGAGCTGATGTCATTGCACACATGATCGACAATTTTCAGCTATAGCCCGCATCATCTTGCATTTGGTCAAATTCAGAGGGCTCATCGCCGCAGATTTGAGCATTATTTCAATGATCTTATCGTTCTTCTCCGAAGCTTTCACATCCAATACCCATAGAACCAAACAAAACACAGTGGTGGTAATAGGCACATCATGGTTGGTAAAATTTATGAAGTTTCACAGTGATATAGAAACTGTGAAATAGTAGTTATAAGTCTTATATTGATTCGAATCAGTTCATAAATTCCATGATACACCTTATTTTTATTTTATTTCTCTTTTCAATTTTCTATTGCATTTAGAAGTGCAAATTATTTTTCTAATTGCTAGGATTAAGATTCCACATGGGATGTTGGGAATGCTTGAAATTATACAAGTAACAAAAACAGAAAACAGGAATCACACATAGCACCAAAGGTGCAACACTTAAAAACAAGTAAAATGTTTGGCTTTGTTTGAAACCAAATATAAGTAGAGGTAGTATTATGTGAATCTCAATTTATATTTGTTGATTGCATCTCATCAATAAAAATGAGGTTTACGAGTTTTCAAAAAAGTATGAATTCACGTGATACAATCTCAATATAAATATTCGTTTGTCTATCATTATTTTTATTTCATGTACTCATATATAATTGTTTTAATTAAGTTATAAGAATGCATTATATAAATATAAATATGCACAGAACCAATATTGTCTATTTCCAAATTAATCGCTGGATTTTTCTCAGCCGTTTCTCCCTCGCCTTTGGTGGAGAGAATTTTTGGATCTTATCCTACCTGTTTGAGGTAGGTTTTCTTCTTCCTATTTTTTGTTTTTATGTTCCTTCCTTCCGAGATGCTATTGCCTACAGCTCCGTTAAGGGGATGATTTTGCTTCCAGTTCAACTGTCATTTTGGAATTATGCCAATCTAGCTTTATGTTCGTTATAATATTCAAGCTCACAACTGGATGGAGGTGTATCAGTCACTGAGCTGCAGTAGGATATATGGAGCAAGGGTGTTTCCGAATTAATTGCTTCTGAGATGTGTAGACTTTTTTTTTTAATATATTGGTCAAGGAATGGACTACCCCATTCTCAAGTCAATTAAAATATTCTCCTCTATCCTATCCCGCAGAATCCCTGTCCTGCCCCCATCAGTAATCGAATTCGGACTGGCTCCAGTGGTGGCACTTTGACTCCGACTCTTACCAGCTGAGCTAACTCATGATGGGTGAGATGTGTAGACTAATTTTCAGTCAACATTTCAATTCGATGATGATGCACACACCTAATACCACGCCGATCTCAATCAGATCAACATGTGAGTTCCCATGTCTATCGAAATCTAATCCTAACAGTTGGTGGAAAATGTGCAGCTGCTTGTAGCAGGCTGATACGTGTCCCATGTCAATTATATCATAGAGTTGAGTGAAGCAAATGACTTGATTTAGTTTTTGTCATCGTTTTTCATATCTTTTAGTTATTTCTTTAAATTAGTATAAATTTGATTTAAATCCTTGAATTGTACTTTTTGCCTACTGCTCTCTTTAATTTCCAATTGGTATTCTAACTCCGTAATGACGTTTTTAACCTCATGACGTCATCACCGTTTTCATCGAGCCCTAATCTCACCAAAGGCCTCGCTCGAAAGCACACTCTCGCAATTCACGAAATCCCCGATCGCCCCATCGTCTCACTTCCATCCAATTCGCTTCGCTTCCATTCCGATTCTCATAGAATCGTCGTTTAGGGCGATGCCGCTATTCCTCACGGACGAGGAGTTCAAGACTTGCGCAAATGACGCGAATTTACTTGTCGAGAAGGCTGACGCTTTCATCCAAGATCTTTTCGCCAAACTCGAGACCGTCAAAGCCGAAGCTGATGCCGCCTCCACCACAGCTGAGCAGACGTGTTCTTTACTAGAGCAGAAATACGTTTCGCTTTCGTCTGATTATGTTAAGTTAGAGGATGAGAATAAAAGACTTAATGCTACGGTTGAGCAGCGGGTTGCGGAGCTTGCGGAAGTTCAGGCGGAGAAGCATCAGCTTCATTTGAACTTGGTATTAAGTTGTTAATGTGTTTTTGTTTGATTATGATTTGTTTGTTTGTTTTTGAAATGAAAATGGGTGTTTAGATTGGAAGAGATGGAGAGTTTAAGAGGCTGACAGCAGAGGTGTCTGAGCATCAGAAGGCGAAAAGGCAGATGATGGAGTTGGTGGAGCGGAAAGAGTCTGAGATTAGTGAAAAGAATGCCATGATCAAGACTTATTTAGATAAGATTGTATGTGTTTGTTCCTTTTGTGTATTATGGTCTGCTTGCGAGCTGCTAATCTGAGTAGTTTTTAATGTTTGAGAAAAGCTCATGCATTTCCCCTTCTGTTTTAAAATGTGAAGGTGAGTCTGACTCAAAATGCTGCGGCGAGAGAAGGCAAGTTGAATGAGATTGAGACAGAATTACAACATACAAAGGCTACATGCGCACGATATTCACAGGCACTCATCAATGACTTCATATTTCATTACTGACATATGCATATATTTTTTGTTTATTACTGCTGCTGTCTCCGTAGTTTTATACATTCATATCATAAGCTAGTAATGTAAAGACTTCCCTCACATTAAACGTGTATATTTATACGGTTGAACTTGTTAAAAGGCAATGTAAACTGGGCCAGGATAAGATGTTTTTCATCGAGAAGTACATCTATTCTCTAAGGCAAAACTTTGGTCATACCATTTGTCATTTGTATATTGATACAACTACATGTCCAGAAACTTTTGATATTCTTTATGATATGAGCCCAGAGTTTTAAGGCAGCACTTTGTCACCTTAAGAATAATATAATAGTGATAGACTCTATGAAGAATGATTTTATTTTTATAATAAGCCTCAATGTTACATATAAGAATAGATTGAACAAAAAGTATGATTTTGTATGTTCATGAGCCGTTGTGATGTTTCTATTACTCAGTCTAATTTTCTGTTTTTAGTTTGTTTTTTGAGTTGTGTTGAACTTTATGTAAATCTGCATCTCTTGGTGTTTATGAGCAGGAAAAAGAACTCATTGAAAGACATAATGCCTGGCTCAATGAAGAATTAAATGCTAAAGTCAATAATTTGATTGAGATTCGTAGTGCACATTTTGAGCTTGAGACAGAAATGTCTTCCAAGCTTGCTGAGGTAAATACAGTTCAATAATCTGTTCTGCTTGTATTATCTTCAAAATAACTGCAAATTCACTCCTGTCATGTTTTGCTTTTGCTCACCACTTCCTAGCAAACAGATATAACTCAGTATTTGGTAACAGTGTTCCTAGCTTTGTAATTCCTAGTCACGTGTTTCGATAATACAGTGGAAAACATGTAAGTATAATTAATGACATTTTTAGGTGGAAAGGCAGTTTCATGATTGTTCAAAGTCTCTTACTTGGTACAAAGAACGAGTGAAGGAGTTAGAGATGAAATTAGGCTCGGTTGAAGAGGTAACATGATCCACCTTTTGAATTCATATCTACTTACCATATGCAATGGATTTATGTACCCTTTTCATAGGAGCTGCTCAGGTCAAAGAGTTCCGCATCAAACGACGAAGAACGGTTTGCTGCTGAAATGGCTACTGTGAGTGTAACTTATGTTAGCTGTGTACTACAGTGTCATATTCAGTTGTATTGTTATCTATCAACAAATTGATGTCAAATCTAATGATGCTACAAGCTAGTCATAGAATTTGGCACTCGATCCACATATTCTACTGTTCGGCCTGAGTTTGTCTGGTAGAACATTGGATAATCCTATGCTTTAGTAATAATACATCTAACGATAACCCTATTGGTCCCTAAGATGAGTACGGGGATTTCAATGCCCTAATAGTAATACGATGTTTTTATTGATATAAATATATTGTTTGCCATTGTCTATTGACAATCTTTGTCAGTGAAATTTAATAAAAAAGTACCAATACAGTATAATTACTTAGTCATAGTATGCTTAGCAACTAACTTGGGGATCCAAAAGAGGAAACTAGACCATGCAACTTTTGATTTGAGAGTACATATGAAAATATCGTGTAATGATTGTATGAGCGCCTTGCGCGAATTTTTGTTTAATGTGTCTGTCTTGCGCAGGTAAACAAACTCGTTGAACTGTATAAAGAGAGATCTGAAGAATTGTCTAAGAAAGCTGGGGAGCTAGAGGGTGTGATTCAAGCTTTGGAGGTCAGTCTCTTAGTTTTTTTATTAACGTGGCTGGGTCAGAGATAGATACTGTTTCACATGATCTGTTTGATCATATGGTTTGTTTATGCATATATTTACGATATTCGGATAGCAGACTCATTCTAGTCAAGTTGATAAAGATTATAAAGAGATGATTGTAAAAGAGATATCAGCCAGGAAGGAATTAGAAAAGGTATGTTGTCCTCTTTACAAACATTCTGTTGATGGATTTGTTGCGCAAATCCAATACTCCATTATCCTGTATCATTGATTCATGTTATATGGTACTACATGTTTTGGTTTCTATTTGTTCCTTCTGAAACTCTAGTGCGATTTATTTAATGAGCTTCTGAAAATGACCCTAGGGTTGTAGTGCAGCCTCCTAAAGATTTCTTCAATGTTTTTAGTATTAAAATCTTGTTAAAGGCAGCAAGAAAATTCTTGCGGGTTCTTGAACAAACATCTGATTACGTAGAAGACTTCAAAATAAACCAAAACACAGGAACATGGTGTATTTGATTAATGGGTGTCTGTTTCCTGATAGAAGAACAGTTCACGTTTTACATTAAGCTCATAGCACAATCTTAGATGAAATGATAATACCGGTGCCATTTATTTTAATTAAGAAACAACATAACATTTTTATTTAACTTCTCTATTGAAAGTTTTAATTTTTTTGCATGGAACTCAAGGATGCTGCAATGCTTAGAGAAAAACTTGAGAAGTGTGAAGCTGAAATCGAAGCTGGGAGAAAAACAAATGAACTGACTCTTCAGCTCAGTGATTTCACAACAGATATGTATGCATGCTTCTATAAACCAACCAAAAAGTGTGGATTTACATTAATGTGCTCTCATATGTGGCTTAGGACTCCCTGTTGCCTGTATTGTAGGCCAACACCTAGTAGTTGTTAATGTGAACGTGTCAGTTATCTCTGTATTTTCTCTTTCTTGCTGGTTCTGGCTCTCTTTTTGGATTTTATTTCTTGCAATTCCAGATTGCCACTGAATCTTTTTTACCCTGGTGTAATGAGTGACCGTTAATAGTACGCAAAGAATTTGCTAAGCTACTTCTCGAGGATTGATATATATTCATTATAACAGATCAAGGAAAAATTGAAGTTTTGGTAGACCTTTCTCTTTTGTAGATCCACGTATTTGTGTAACATCTGTATATTTTTAGTCGACCAAAATTAAGTGTGTGTATACCATAAGATATAACTTGTACTCTTTTGCCATTCACCTACAATCTCATGGCTCCCTTCTTGAAGAAACATCAAACATTGTGAAAGCTGCGGGCACCAAAACCTGGCCTTTGTAGTTTATTGCAATGCATTTGCTGTATGCTTTTGAATAACTGTTTTTGCTTTGATGACAGGCATCCGATATCATTTGAAAATAATATGACGTCAGAACAGTCTCAAATGCTTGTGCCCAAGGTTCCAGCTGGTATCTCAGGAACAGCACTAGCAGCTTCTCTCATTCGTGATGGTTGGAGTGTAAGTTATTTTTATTCGACCCTGGCTTCATTGTGAACATTTTAATTACTGATTAAATTCCATTATGTCAAAACTAAGTGTAACTGCAGCAATGCAACAGCCACCTTATAGCAAAATGATAGGAGGTCACAGCGATATATTGTCAACGGAATCAATATCAACCAAAGGCTTATAATTGTACTCCGAAATTGCGTTTGATCTAGAATCAAATCTAGGAGTAAATAGTAATAGATATTGGAAATTCGATGCTTCCATAATTGCATTCATGCTTTGCTTGCTTGTGTTCTTGTCCGATAACTTTGTTGGAGTTCACTTATGCGGCCGCTTCCTATCATCAGGAACAGGAACTAATTTTAGAAGCAATTCATTATAAAGTATTAAGAGAAAGGATCAATACAATACATGGGGCATGTATCTAGTATCTACTTGCATATTTTTAGATGATTTAGTCGTATCTGTTTGCTCAGGGTTTAGGATTTTCGCTTCACACTAACCACGTATGAGTACTTTAAAAAGTGACACATTGGTTGATTGATTCTCTCTATCTTTAGATTTTTATTGTAATTTGTACAGCCTATCTTTAGTTATTTTTCGAACTGATTAGTAGGACAATTAAAATATCTAGTTGTCAAGTGGCTTACAAGAAATTAACAAACTAGCTCAACACTACGTGAATTCGTACATTATCATGAAAGTAGCTGCATCAACTTATCAATCTACTTATATGTGCGTGGTGTAACCAAATCGGATCGTCTATGTAGACTTTTCGCAGAGTGAGGTCGATTCCATGGTTCCACTCCTTGCATTTTGATGTATTAAGATGTTGTATCTTGAAATTATCATCCTGTGATAGTAGATGCATCACTGCCAATATACTTAATAATTAATACATTCCAGAGTATTTGACGTACAAATTTTTTGGTATTAAAAATTTCATTCTCTTACAGCTCACAACAATGTACTGCAAGTACCAGGAGGCTGTTGACTCTTTGCGCCATGAACAGCTGGGGAAAAAGAATGTGGAGGCACTACTGCAACGGGTACACATGTTTTATAAGAAAATTAAAATTATTATTTTTATTCAATTTGATAATTTCCCGTCTTATTTGACAACAAGTCTTGTTATTAGATTTTGGTTTCCGGATGATGAAAAGCAATAGAAGAGTTAGAATTAATTTCAAATTAATATTATGCAATTATACCCACCTCATACTAGTTTGATCACAGTATCCCACTGATTGCTCTCTACTGTTTTTTGGTGATGTTGCTGGGTTGCTGGCATTCGTAGTGTTGGTGACTTTATATACTTAGTGCCTGCCTTACAATGCTTGAATTGCAAATTGCAATGAAATGCATATATAGCATTACAACTTGATCAACAAGTTACAAAGAATGATAGAACTAAATCCGCAGTAATATCAACGCGGATAAAATCTGCAGTACTAATTTGCTGTATCATTGGGTGTGTCCATTTGTGCTCTAATTAGCACCCACCTTTTAAAATTAACATCATGTAGAATAGGCAGCTACTTACACCTCTCCAAATTAAACCTTTTTATGTGTGCGTGGAGCATGATTTCAATTTTGGATTGTTTAGTTTATATTCCCAGTGAAGCTACTTATCAGTAAAATCTAATCAGATGTCTCATTTACAGATACTGAAGGAATTAGAAGATAAAGCAGAAGCAATCTTAGATGAGAGGGGTATGAGCTGTGTTACCTTACATTTAATGACCTTTCTTTATTTAAGAAATATGGTCCTATTAATCGCCAATATTCTTATGTCAATGTCAATACCCTTAATATGCTAGTTGATTCATTCTGAACTCAACTAATGTTCATAATGACCTGGAAGTTTAATAGTATTTGTTAGCTTTCAATAGGGGCAGTAATTGTGAGACAATTGGGGCTTGAGCATTTTCAAGTGTAAATTTTATTTTCCAGAGTGTCAATTCACACAAATGGCGTGTCTTGTGTCTTGTTTTTATTTAGCGGAACATGAAAGGATACTGGATGCGTACTCTATGATCAATGAAAAACTGCAGCACTCTCTTTCTGAGAAGTCCAAACTTGAAAAGAGGATTCTGGGTCTTCAGGTATCATGTTTCTTGTGTTTCTGCTTTTGTTGTAATAACTACTATGTTATGTCCTTTCATGGATGAAATGTTGCAGGCAGAGATAAGGCAGAAAGAGCGAGACTATGTCGGCGCCCAAAGGGACATCACTGACCTTCAGAAACAGGTTTTTTTCATGCTTTCTGTATGTATTTGATTTGTTTATGGCATGTAGGACATTTTAGTAATGATAAGTGATCTTGATGAAGTTTACTGCCAAATGATATGTACCTAAAAAGATCAAGAGAGGGTTGAAGCGCTGGTGTTTATTTTGTTATAGAGTGATACACATATTTGTTCAAAAAATGCTCGCAAAGCAACATGCTACACAAAATTGTGTCTATATCATTAAGCTGTTGACTTGCTCAGTTATTTGTGTTTGTTAATTACTGTAAAACTCCAGCTTAATTTATGAAAGCCATTTCGATTGACGCATTTTTATCTGATGTTACTTGCACTTGAAAGTTACTATGTGATTTCTGCTCTGTGAATGTGTTCACAGTCGTGACTTGTATGCTTACAGCCATGCCATATATTTTGAAGTCTTGGTAATCTTAATGGTTACATCTTCACTTTAAGGTATTATTCAAGCATTAATGATTTTTATTACTATTGCCTTGGGGATGCAAAAGGTTACTCTGCTACTCAAAGAATGCTGTGATGTTCAACTGCGTTGCGGACTCAAGGACCCCAGTAACTTGCTAACAACTTATAGTGAGGTTAATGATGGATCTGATGCAGACTCGGT
The DNA here is from genome assembly GCA_006409495.1 of Sedum album. Lineage (NCBI taxonomy): Eukaryota > Viridiplantae > Streptophyta > Magnoliopsida > Saxifragales > Crassulaceae > Sedum > Sedum album. The sequence continues at coordinate 55,169 of QZGG01000088.1, forward strand.
AACATCTGAACGTCTTGTACGCTCTAACTCCCCCTCACTCCTTGCTCGCTTGAGATTTCATTGCTAACATTTGGTTTTTGAACAGCTTCCGTTCGACAATATTAATGGTCTAGTAGAACAAAACGTGCAGCTTCGTAGTCTTGTTCGCAAACTCACCGAGGAGGTCGATAATCGAGAGATAGAACTAAAAGTATGGAAACTAGCTTTGCTGCTTGCTTTAAGTTAACGCACCTCAATATGACATTGAGGAGATGAAATGCAGGTTATCACAGTTATATGTTTTCATTCAGGAAAATTTTGAACTGGAAATAAAAAAACGTGGTGAAGAGGCAGCATCAAGAATCAGAGCAGTCTCCAGAGGGCGGAAGAGCAGGCACAAATGATCGAATCCTTACATACATCTGTAAGATTTTTCAATCTCCTCTAACTGTTTTTACTAATGTAGTATCATCATTTATAACCTCTTTCATCGACTTTTTAGCAAATAAATGTTTTTCTGCTACACAAGCTCTAGTAATTCCTCAATATAATACTCTGAGCTTCTGCTTCTAAGGTTGCAATGTACAAGAAGTTATATGAAGAGGAACAAAAATGGCGTTCATCTGCACACTCTGCTACAGTTGTTCCAGGTGGAGACAGTATCTGTTCATTAAACAATAGTAATGTGAACTTTCCTCAAATTAAAGAAAATTACTTATTGTTCGTGGGATAATATCACTTAGCTTGGTGTTTTTAATCATTTTAAAATTTTATTGAACTTCCCAAGATTTTGTGACTTAACTTTGACACTAAGGTTATTTGCAAAGACTACACTGTAGCTAAACCTATTTCCAACTACCAACAAAACATCCGGAGTCCTGTCGTCATGAACAGAGTAATGATCAACATCAAGGGTTGAGTAGACTGTCTGTCTAGTAATGTAATGACATGTTTATAGTTTTTAGAATGTAACGTCTGTGAAACTTTTGTTGTTCCCAACAGGGTTATATTTGGGATAACTTCATAGTGTTTACTTGATCTCTACTATAATGATTGTGCAGAAAGGAAAACCAACGAAGTTGTTTCACTTTATGATAAATCTCATAAAGAAAAGGCCAAAGAGAAATCTGATGAACGTGCTAGACAACTAGAAGATGAGCTCTCGAAAATTCGGTAATAAATTCTAATGGTGTTCTCTAGTTATTTCTAAAATACTATATGCATCCTTTTAAATGCTTGCTTGCACATGTTCTATATAAGCTTTTTTAAAACATCATATATTATGCACTGTCGAGGAATGAAAGCATGTAAGTCATGATGTGCTTGCCTTTTTGCACTTTGTGAGCATGCCTCCCTGAATATGAGAAATCATGGGGATTCCCTTGTACGCCTATGTGATAACTTCACTTTCTCGTCCCTTAATTTTTTAGGTATCAGAAATCATAATCTCAAATAGTTATATTTACATAAGTACTCAGGAAGGGCATACAATCCTAGGGATTCCCTTGTACGCCTATGTGAACAGAAAGTGCTGTTGCAATTGGTTTCAAATTGTGTATCTTAATTGACTGGCAAATGTGCAGTCTTTCTCAACATTTTGTTATTGAATTGTGCTTGATACTTTCATTTTGAATTTGCGCAGGGGTGAGCTTTTATCAGTAAAGAATGATCGTGATAAGATGGTGTTGGAGGCTAACTTTGCACGCGACAGATTGGAAAGCTTCACGAAAGAATTCGAACACCAGGTACCTGTCTTGCTATTGAACTTATTTGGCGCGTCATTTCTTTAAGATGTAATCTAATAAAAATACAGGAGTTTATTCGCTCTCTATTTGTTGTGCTCCAGTTTATTCATAGTCAATTGTTGTGCTCTGTTTATAAATTGCAGCGGGAGGAAAGTAATGGTATTTTAGCTAGGAATATTGAGTTCTCACAGATTATTGTTGGCTACCAAAGGAAGATTCGTGAGAGTTCGGATATGTTGCATGCTGCTGAGGACTTGTCTAGAAAGTTGACAATGGAGGTAATATTTTTGTTTTGGGATTTTGTCCTCTAAATTGGAAAACTATGTACAACGGTTACGATTCGAGTGCCGTTACCCTCGCAGATGTCTATTCTTAAACATGAAAAAGAAATGCTGTCGAATGCCGAGAAAAGGGCATGCGATGAAGTTCGTAGTATGTCTGAGAGAGTCCACCGCCTGCAGGTCAGGGGACACTAGTGTTCAATCTTATCATATAACTCTCAAAGAGCAGGGTCTCATTTTTATTTTACAGGCGAGTCTCGACACTATTCACTGTGCAAAGGATGTTCACGAGGTAGTCTCGAGCTTTCTCATGATTTGTACCTATTTGCCCGTGATGCTTGTAAGTCCTTTGACTCCTTTGAGTGTTACAGGAGGCTCGTGTTATAGAGATGAAGAAACAAGAAGAGCACATACAGAAGATAGAGGTTTATAGTGTTAACCTGTTTGTTTACTCGTAGCTAGTATCTGCTGTTAAGATGCTCACTTGACATCTGTTCTGTATTTCAAAACTACATTTAATGGCTCCACTCATTCATCAAAGTCTGGGCATGGAAATTGCTGGTAGCTGCTTGCATTCATGCTTCTTTATCCTTCACATTGACTAACATAGTAACATATGTATGACAGAGAGAATGGGCTGAGGCAAAAAGGGAGCTTCAAGAAGAACGGGATAATTCACGAACATTAGCACTTGAACGTGATGAAGTTGTTAAAAGTGCCATGAGGCAGGTTGAGGATATAGGCAAGGAATTATCTAATGCATTGCAGGCTGTTACTGCTGCTGAGGCTAGAGCAGCTGTGGCAGAGGTAAATTTCATTCTCAATGCCGGAATGTTTAATTTATTTGTCTTATTATCAGGTATATACTACCAAAGAATCTATTGTTTAAAATATATAACTTGAGACAACTGTAATTTAATCTTAAAAAGGTTTTTTACTTCAGACCAGGTACCAGGATTTTGAGAACAGGATTAGATCCACAGAAGAAAAGGTATTTCTTAATTTTCAGTAATATATCTTTATGGCGATTTTTTTAAAGGAAACGACTATTACAGGCAAAACAAGTAAATTTCATCACCCCTACACAGAACTAATGTCAAACTACCAACGCCGCCATATATGTGTTTAAAGGACTAGCTAGAATAAACTTTCTTTGTAGTCCTATGCGAAGGGATGGTTTTTGCTAGGCCTAGGGTCTTTTGGTGGAAGTTCAAGTGTGCATCCATGTTAGAGATAGCAAAGAACACTACACCTCCAATCTTACAGCCTCTATGTGGTGTATGAAAGCTCATTTTCTATCCTAAATAATCTGCAATTCTTTGACATTGGAGTCAAATTCCTTTCTTTATTCTTCACATATTTGCGACTTGATGAGCGAAGGTGGTCTTTCACGCCTAAATAAGCTTTGCCTGATGTTGCAATGACCTCGTGAAGGCCGTCCTCGTTAGGCTTTTCGGAGACTTTAAGGAAGAAACTTGATCAGCATCTAATTTGATGCACGCCCCCAATACAATCTCCTCTACTCGAACCTCGTGATTTTTAGGCTAGTCGTTCACCAAAATTTCTTCACCAGGTTGATTCGTTTGGGCTGGGTTTGGCTGGTGGAATGCCCGATATTTTTAGGATGTATGCCATGTGATTGTTGGGTTTACGCTCAGCTTTTGAGTTTGTTATTCCCAAAGGAGATTTGTCTTTTTCCATATATCGATGTGGCAGAGGAAGTGGTTTTGATGTTGAAGAGGGTGTCTGATTTGACTTTCTTTTTCTGAAAGGGTTAATTTTTTTCTTGTCCAGTCCTTGTCCTTTGTAGAAAAAGCTGGTCGAGGAGCTACTAAAGTGCCTTTTTATTTAACTTCATTTCAAATGTGTCCCATAATCTCAATATTATTTGTGTATGCAGACACTGGACGTAAATTGTGGTGGTGATCGTCCGGCTTATTCATTTGAGGTTATTTTACCCTCACTTGTTGTTGAGTCTTGTTTAATCAATGGCTGATTTTCCATCTTGAGAATTGCGCTTTACTTTTTTATTCAAGGTGTCTTTATTCTCTGTGTTGTCTTCTATTGACAGTGTCATTACTATCTGTTTATTTTTGAGACACTATTTGGTGCAGCTTCTCAAATATTCAAGATAGTCAAGCGTACATAATCAATCGGTCTTATATAAATCTCTCGTTGCACATGACTTGCTTACTAATTAATAAGCTAGGGTTGTTATTATACAAATTCCTTAGTGTGTATTCACAATGTATTCATGGTTACTCTCATCTGATTTGGCATCAAATTGCTTGATATATTGCTGACTTTGTACAATTGACAGGTCACAGATCTCCACTCTGCTAAAGAGGAGATCGAAAAACTTAGGCAGGAAATGCGAGCTACTAAGGATCATATGATGCAGGTCTTGTTTGAATCATACTAAATTGCTCATATAGTACATTTTCTAATCGGTCCTCAATTTTAAATTTATTGTAAAATGTAGTACAAGAACATAGCTCAAGTGAATGAAGTTGCCCTGAAGCAGATGGAAGCTGCTCACGAGGAATATAAAATAGAGGTGCTTGTAGACTCAACTTTTAGAGTTTTACTTATTTTTTCTATTCTCTCTCAAATTATACTGCTTGTTTTTGCTAGGCCGAGAAACTCAAGTGCTCATTGGAAGCAGAAATTTCCTCACTTCGTGAAAAAATATATCAACTTGAAAATGAGTCTGCTCTAATATCCAAAGAAGCCGCCTCAGCATCGTCTTGCAAGGAGGAGGCTATTGAATCTGCCACAGCAGAACTTTTGAGGCTCAAACATGAATATGCTGCGATAGCGTATGTTTTACTCCTTGTGGGGCTTCTCGTGATATCATAATTCAAATTTACAAAAACAATAAATTGTTTAGTACAAAAATTTGTGTCTTATTTTTAAAATCATATAGACATATACCAATCTAGAGCATTAGGATCTTTCTTTTTTGCGTTAGCTGTATGACTATTTGTTGCAATTAAAACAGATATTACCTTTCACTCATTTTTATTCTGTGCAGTTATGAGAATGAGGAAATGAAAGTTCGAGTGTCAGCTCTTAACGAAGACTTGGAAAGAGAGCATCAGCGTTGGGCTACTGCACAATCTAATTATGAAAGACAGGTTTGTCAAATTAGGTTCAATAAAACATATCTCTTATTTGCTTTTTAGAGAATAGCTTGATTCTAATCTGTAAAATTAGGTCTATTACATGTGCAAATTTTAGAATTTGATATTCGTAAACTAGCAATAAATGATTCCTTTCATTTTTAAACTCCGAATTCCGATCAGTTTACTGCAATACGTCAATGGATTTCTTATTTTCTGCCTCATGTAGCTTGTTATATTAGCCTGTTTCCGTTGCATAATAGTGTATACAGCTTGTTCAACCTTTACTGTGTCATGTAGTCTATCATAAGTGTGCTATACAAATGAATTTTGGATGTCTGTAATGAAAACCTTTTAAGTTATATAGCTGAAATGTTAAAAATCAGTAAGCTCTTTAGGTAGTATATCATAATAATATATGTTGTATATCTATATCATTTCAATGAAGATTAATAATCCCAGAGAAGATGTCTCGTTAGGTTGCCTTTCCTTGATATGAGATAGATGCTGCCTCCTCTAATGTGACTGCTTTGGAGTTTGGACTTGATACGAGAAGTTATCTTTAGGTTACTTACATTACATATGACTGCTTTGGAGTTTGGACTTTTATTTTGGCAGTCCTTTTTTGTGCAGGTTATATTGCAGTCTGAGACGATTCAGGAATTGACAAAAACCTCAAAAGAACTATCATTACTACAGGAAGAAGTCTCTGAGCTGCGGAAAGTATCAGACACACTCAAAAGTGAAAATGTAAGATCTCTTGTTATAGAGTTGCTTTCTCACGCAGTAAGCTTATAAAGCAGTGTATTCCTGATTGAGAAGTTCAATTATTCATCTGTTTAGGATCTCCGTCTTACAGCTCTTTATTGTGTAGCAAAGCACAACATAAATCAGCCCATATTATTAATTTGGACTCATTTCTAGATCTCAGATACTTGATTTTTTGCAAGCTATAAAGGCTGTCTTGTAACTTGTGTATTGATAATCCCTACTCAACACTCTATGCTTAAATAATGTAGATTGAAGTCAAGAGAAAATGGGAAGCTGAAAGGCTGATGCTCAGGGAGGTTAAGAGTGATGCTGAGAAAAAGTACAATGAAATCAATGAACAGGTCAGACAGTATACTGGATTTCATGCTCATTTTATTTCCCAAGGATGGCAGTTAACAAATCAAGAGATAGATGTTGAGTGAACCCTTAATATTAATGATTGCAAAATCTATCTTTTTTACTTATTGCCTTCTCATTTAAAAGAACCGGGCCTTTAATTTCTCCTGAGTAACGTTGAAATGAGTTTTGTACGGAAGATTACATGTCTCGTCTAATCAATTACTTTTATTTTATAAACGTCTGGTTAGGCGAATAGCCAGATAGCCTATTGAAGGCTGTCTCATTAATTAAATATAGGGATTATTGCCGAAAACCACCTCTTATAGGGCGTAATTGCCGAAAACCACCCCTTATACATTTTATTGCCGAAAACCACCCTTTGTTCGTCTGACTTTTGTTGACCGACACATTTTAACGGAAAACGTTCAATTAGAGTTAAATCCCCGTTAGATGGATTAATTAGGCATTAATTAGGTTAATTAATTAGGCATTAATTAGGTTAATTAATTAGGTTAATTCAATTAACTAGGTTATGGCCTATAAGGGGTGGTTTTCGGCAATTACGGCCTATAAGAGGTGGTTTTTGGCAATCTCCGACGGGTGGTTCAACCTAGTTGTTTGATGCACAATTATTTGCATATCGATTGTATTATTTTACTATATTCTATATTAGACTCTTTGTGCAACAATTACTATATTCGATTGAAATAAAGTAAATATGAAAGAAGTTAGGGGTAAAATGAGACTCTTTGTGCTTTACATATACGAGATGGATATATATATAGAGGTTGTATCATGTGGATCCTCTCAATTTGGTGGACTCGTGGATCCCCTCTTGTATCCGTTGATTGCATTTTTTGGATGCATCAGATTGCGCCACGTATGTGCATTTGTCACGTGCACATCACGTGTGCACATGACAAATGTACACGTGCAAGTCACATGCTTCATTAATGCGTTGGCACAATCTGGTGCGTCCAAAAAATGCAATCAATGGGTGCAAGAGGGGATCCACGAGTCCACCAAATTGAGAGGATCCACATGATGCAACCTCTATATATATATATCCATTTATCGTATATATAAAGCACAAAGAGTCTCATTGAATTGGTCGATTAGATAGACAGACGGAGTAATACAAAAGTGTGAAATATTGTATAAAATAAAAAAAGGGTCAGAGAATTTAGAGATACGGGTGGTTTTCGGCAATTACGGTCTATAAGAGGTGGTTTTCGGCAATTATCCCTGTTGAGATTTGGGGTTGAATTAATTGAATTTTATTAACCTAATTAATTGAATTAACCTAATTAATCCATCTAACGGAGATTTAACACTCATAAAAATGGTAATATCATATTCTTGTTGTTGATAATACCATTATTTCATAAAAGTGGATGCTAATAATTATTACTATTATTAATCAGTCTTTCATAATTTTGGTTTGTTTTCACTTTTTGCTCCATTGTTATCATCTGCGGCATCGTGATTCTTAGAAAACTAAACTATACGTAGAAATCGTAAAATCTCATCTGATGTGACTCGTACCATTGTTCTACCCCACCCCATACACGAAAAAATCAATTGAGGAATTTGTAAATAAATGGAACTTTTAATTGTTTTATTTGTGATGTTTGATTGATTGTATACTCCTAATCTTGTGAAAGTTGATTTGACCCAAGTCATTGGAACAAATTTAGTGATGTTCTTTTCATATTGTCTGCTCCCTTTCTGAAACTTCTTTTCTTTATAAGAACAAAATACTGCACAATCAACTGGAAGCCTTTCAAGCTCGGCTGACTGAACAAGATCAGAATATACCTAAATCGACCGGTGAAAAGTCTGATTCTGACACGTCTGGTGGTTCTGGAATGCAAAGTGTTGTGAGCTATCTTCGACGGTCCAAAGAAATTGTAAGCTTGTTCAGCTTGTATCCTTTTTCTCTCTACCGAGGTGCAGGGCTCTTGTGTATTATTGACATCATTTTCATTGTAAACAGGCCGAGACAGAGATATCATTACTCAAACAAGAAAAGCTTCGATTACAATCTCAGGTACATTATTTGTCACCATTATTGTTTTTCAAAGGAGTAAGGATTAGGTGAAAAGTATCTTTTGGTTATAAAATACAAAGAGATCTCAACCGTTAAATATTCAGATCGGATGGCTATTAATTTAGGGGTCTAAATATAATTAATTGAAACATTAAATACGAGATTTTGATTTCAAAAACTCAGGAAGGGCAGATTAGTCCACAAAAAATCAAAAATCAAGCGGTTTTGATTTTTTTCTTCCGTAAATCACTCTTCCCGTATAATCCTCGTTTCCAATTTTGAACTTTCGATTTGCATAATCGAAGAACACAACCGTAGTCGGAGGATGAACACAATCGAAGAGTACAAAGAGAGCTGCAATTGTTGTGTGTGGCGTTGGATTGTTACTTTAAGCAGATTGCGCACATGCCGAGCTGGTCTAAGGTGGAATTATGTGAGTATGTGGCTGATTGGGCAGGGCAGCATTGTAAGTGCGTGAATGAGTTTGATGAAGAGGAGGATGAAATTGTCAATGGATTTTCTGAAATTAGGGTTATGCGACTGATTTGTTTGTAACGTCGGCATTGGTTGATATGTATTTTAAATGTGGGGAGATGGGTGATGCACAGATGGTGTTCGATGAAATGCATTTTAGAAATGTGGTTTCTTGGGGGACAATGGTTAATGGGTTCAGATTTTATATATGAGGGATTGGTTTCAACATGATCCAGTAAATGATCCCCTATGATTCATGAATCATGTTGAAGCAAATCATGAATCATATACGGAATTGTGTGTGAGATCATCCTTATGTGTGAACTATTTGTACATGTCTGTTGTAATTGGTTCTTATTGTGTTATCACTTAGCGTAAGAGCATTTGTTAGTACACGATTCATTAAATGACCCCGTATGATTCATGAATCATACTATGTCAGATCATGAATCATATGTTGAATCTTATATTATGTTTTGGTTTATAATTCTTAACAAGCAGAAAAATTGTGATACATTTGTTTATTCTTGTTTTTGTCCATTTTAGATTCATGATTCATGATTTGCTACCATATGATTCATGAATCACATATATGTAAATGTTGACCTTGCACTAACATTGTTCAGATTACGTTTACTTTTGATACTTAAATTAGATACGAACATCATTATAAGAATAATATACGAAAAACGATTTCTAAAAATATAAAATGTATATGATTCATGATTTGCTATTATATGATTCATGAATCAAATGTAGGTAAATAGTGAATCTGTGTTAATCTATTAACATGCACGATTGCAGATTTTTTTAATTCGTTTTTCTGACTAATTGAGGTGCGCAAATACAGAGAATTGAGACACATCAGTTGGAAAATATAGATCTTTCGAAGAAGTTACTTCAATCCCTTAAAATATAGATCTGTGAAAAATTAAACGAATGAAAAGAAAAAAATTTGAATGTCGGTTACTTCATTCCCTTAAAATAAGCCATTGTTTTTAGGAGTACTGAAAAAATGGAAGAATAAAAAATTGAAAGTCGGTTACTTCAATCCCTTAAAATAAGGGATTGATATTAATGACAATATTTGAAATATATGTTATGCGTCTATTTCCACTATTGCCCTTTTGAAATTTTTTGTATTAATTAATATTCTTTAATTATAACCATTGATTGAAATTTAATGGGTGGTTTAGATTTGTTTGCATTTTATAACCAATCTAGTACTTTTCATTTGATCCATTCTCTTTTCAAAGTGCCCATCTTCGACTCTAACATGTTTAATGCCCAGTGGGGCCCAAAACGTACGATCACAATTCCATGATCCAACATCTTTTTTCTTCTCTTGTGAACTTTTTATTACAACTAATGTATTGACATCATTGAAGTGGTATTTGTAGCCAATCCTTTTGGTGCAAGTATTCTTGTTGTTTCTTATTGTGCAAAAACAATGATCAGTATTTCTTGTACACCTGATCAACGACTAACCTTAACGCGATCATGTTATATTTGAGCGTTGTTGCAAACTCTCAGTAATACATGATAACAAAAAACTAGCGTGTACTGTTATTGTTATGGGTATATGTGTGTCTTTCTTCCTTTGGCTTAGACGTCCAGGATGAACTGTAGTTGATCCTCTCACTTGTCACTCTTTGCAGCTTGAAAGTGCTTTGAAAGCTGCTGCGGCATCACAATCATCTCTCCGAGCTGAGCGCTCTAACTCGAGAGCGTTGTTGTTAACAGAAGATGAGATCAAAGCTCTGCAACTACAGGTGCTTTTACAATTCGTATTCGTTTCTTGATCAGACGTTATGCCAGAGTCTAAGTTAGATTAAACTAAAATAATGACGAATATTAACATGCATCAATAGAGTGTTGTAGCGAGGTAAACACAGACTATGAATCACACAGTTTTTATGTATGCATTACTCTCTATTGACTTAAAAAAGGGAACCTTGCAGCAGATACAACATCTGCATTAAGACAAGCTTTCTTTTGTTTGTTTACCAACCGCAGTATAATTTGTGTGTAATCAATATTAACTCACACTTTTTTTGTATAATGTATTCTCCAATTCTAAGTATCGTACTTTATGCAAGTGAACATAATTGTATATTTACATTGTTATAACATACAACTAAGTTCACAGGTGAGGGAAATTAATTTGCTTCGTGAAAGCAACATGCAACTCAGGGAAGAAAACAAGCATAATTTTGAGAATGCCAGGTATGCTTAAAAACATTTGTTCCTGAATTGCTTAGCAGATATTTACTCATTTACATGTGACCTTGCAATAATAAAAAATTCCTTTATATTAGAAATTACGTGAGACTGTTCAAAAAAATAAGACTACCTTGGAGCATCTGCAAAGTTTGCTGATGGAAAAAGAGAATGAGCTTGAAGCTTGTAGAAAAGAAATTGAAAGATATAAGACAGATAATAGTCTACTGGAGAATAAAGTGTCTGAGGTATATTTTCTACCTCAATCAAGATTATCTTTCTGTTTCCTCTGTATGAAAAATAATTAACTTCCCCAATGATTTCGATTATTGCGCTCTTGAAGTTGCTTCAGTACTACCAGAACATTGATGTCAGCGAATACAATCATCTGAAGGAACACCTTAATCAAATCCAGGTAAACATCAGCTATCTCGTTGAAAAGCTTTTCTCTGCAATATTAGTTGTGTCACTTCTGGTCCGAACTACATCCAAGATTTTGATCCATCTAATAGTAAGTACGTCATGTTTCATTTAGGCTGAAAAGTTTTTGGAAATGGAAGCAAACAAAAAACTTGTTTGTGAGAAGCAGGATCTTATAACGAGGTTTGAACTAGACGTTGCAAATCGCACTGCAGAAATTAAAGAAAAGGAAAACAGGATAAATGAAATTTCCAAAGTGGAGGTAATTTGAAGGCCATGTGGATTCTGATTACTCATTTATTTTGTTCAAGACACCAGATCTGTCATAGCTAAAACTTTAGTTTGTTTTAGTATATATACACCTTTTTACACGCATTAAATCCTAATAATATTTATGTGCAAGCAATAAGCATGCCCACTTTCTGTTGTTTGTACTTGCGCATTATATATGTTCAAGCATAATGATTCCGGGATAGCCCTTTAGATTTGTGGCTTCCCATGGGTTGGAATTACCAGGCATTAAATAATAGTTATATTTTTCTTGTGGTTGAATATCTTATTTGATTTCTCTGACATGCAGGCTAGTCTAAAATCTGACTTGGAGAGGCAAAAGAAAATTGCAGTGCAACTAAAGGTCATCTGTTACTCATTGTAAACAAATCTATTTGTTTGACCATTATTGATATGAAGTTTATTCTAAGTGTTGACCATGTTTTTCAATGTGTGAATCTTTACTATAATGTTGTTCTAAAATCATCTTTTGATCAACTCTTCAGAAGCAATGTGAGATGTTCTCAAAGCAAAAGGAAGAGCTAAATCGATCCAACGCTGATCTGCAAAAACAGTTACATGAACAAAAGGGTAATTACTTCACCAATGGACTGTATACATTTCTCAATGCCACACTGCCACTTATACTAGTTGTGTGATACTGTGATGGTATGGATTTCAGAGAAAGGGTCAGGAGGCGATGAGCAAGTCGTGAAAGAAAAGGAAGAAAAAGATAGAAGGATTCAGGTTTCCAAAAGCATGCTTAGTATTATTTAAATTGTTTTTGGTTTATTGTGTAGGTTTTTCCTTTGTATTAGTCATAATAACGACTTTAATCCCATCAGATTCTGGAGAAAACTTTAGAGAGACAGCGAGTGGAGTTAAGCAAACGAAGAGAAGAGATTCGGGTTGAGAAAGCAAGTCGTATTGAAATGGAGAAGGTTGTCGCAGACATGACAAATCATACTACTGTCTAAACAAAATCTTCTGTTTATTTAAGTACATGGTTCAGCCAGTAATTCTAATTTTATTTGCATAAGTAAAGATATACAACTGGAGGGTGGCGGTGGCTGTGTTTATTATCATTAACCTCGTTCATTGCGAATGCTTCTGATTTACATATAAAACACTTGGATAATATGACATTGCCTTTATTGATAAGTCTCTTTTCTTGAATGCATTGGTTGTCTGCAAGTCCTATTACTTATACTTTATGTTTAACCCTTTCAATTTGTTGATTGTTTTAATTATAGGAAAAAACCAAAATTATTGATGAACTGGATAAACACAAGCAGGCTTTGAAGAGTCTTCTTCTTGATGTTGAGAAGGCAAAGCAAACCAACAGAAATCATCTCGAAGTAAGTGATCAAATGATGTTTTAGGATTCATATGTTTTCTGTAATATATATGTGCAATTTCCAATGTCAACTTCTGGATTGAATCAGGCGCATAAATAATTCTTCATCTAAGTTTTTTCTTTTGATGTTTGCTTCTAGAGTATATACTACACTAAACATCTCCTGCTGTTCATCTCCCTCAGGGAAACCCCAGCTTGCAACTTACTACAAACACTTTGGATGAAAGTGCTGCATCGGTTTTAGGAAGCTTCGATGATTTAGAGAAAGTGGCTCAATCAGATATTGTTGATTTTGGAGGTTCTTCAATACCAATGACTACTGCAGCTGCACCTACGTCATCAGCTGTTACATCTGGTTTGTCTTTACTCTTGTATGCAACTATCTTCAATGGCATAGGTTTTTTCTTTTGCAATGTGTAAGGCTTGTATTTTGCCTCTGATTTTAGATTCAGCAGTTGCCATTACCCCTCCCAGTGTAGTGATGAATGCTGGTCCTTCAGCAAGTCAGTCTAGAATCGGAACAAATGATGAGAAAGAAAGAAGAGTTGTGATGCCGAAAAGCAGTGGTGAGGCTCGCAGGTCTGGTCGGAGGTTGATCCGCCCTAGACTCATGAAACAGGAGGACCCTCAAGGGGATGTGGAGATGCCTGAAGTTGATGGAACAAGTGGTGCATTAAATCAGGTCTCAGCTATGGATACTGAAACCATAAAAACGTCTCCACTCAATGAACGGCCTGCCCTCAAGAGACAGGCTACTTTGTCTGAGGCACCGGAGCTGTCCGTCGTTCTGGAGAAAACAGATGTCTCTCTACCCGCATCGAAGAAATCTAAAGTTTCCTATACTAGTATGGAATTCACAGAGGAGACGCTTGCTGGTGTAGAAATTGATGATGCTATACCTGCCGTGCAAGAACAGTTCGATGCAGCTGCTGACAGAACTCATGATGCAACCAATGAAGTGGCTGATGGAGAAGGTGATGCACAGGCAGTCAATGATGTGGCTGCTGAGGTGGAACCCGAAAGACTTTTGCAACAAGAAGCCACTACTCAAGCTGAAATTCAAAATGATGATTTCAATGCTTCAGATGAACCTATAAAACAGGATGAAACAGAGATGACTATCACTGATGATTCTCAAAAGGAGCAAGAGGAGATGCAGCCACTTGCTGATAGTGATAGAGAAGAAGGAGAGCTTGATTCAGCTGGTCCTGATGCTGAGGATGGCAGTGAAATAAATGATCAAGGTAGCCCGCCAAATGGGGAAGGACAATCAGAAACTGTAGCTTCTCCCACAACTGAGGCAGTGGATGAGGGTTTTGATACTGCTCCAGAAGCTGATGATGATATTCCGCCAGAGTTAGTAGACAGGCGCCTAGAAGCATCCAATGCACATATTACAGATGAGGTTGCCAAAGGGAATAATAGATCAAACGATGGCAATGATAATGAACAGGTTACCAGAGAAACCGATGTTAACCCTACCGTTCTTACAGAGCAGCCAGAGTCTTCATCCAAGGTTGCCTCTAACAAAACAATAGATGATGAAGAGTCAAAGAAACCTTTAACATTGCCTGGACCAACAACAATAGAAAGAGCTCGAGTAATGGCTCAGAGAAGACAAGCTGGCATGAGTTCTACAACTGAAACTGGTAGCCCAGGAAGAGGGGTTCGAGGGCGAACTCTCCGCGGTCGTGTTCGTGGTCGAGCTGTACGTGGCCGTGGACAGGCGCCACCCAGTGACCAAAGCTGAGAAAATGGCTGGTGGCTTGCTCAGGTAGGCTAACCGAACTTGGAGTGTTATTAGGTTCGTCTTGTTTGATGCGTATATGTACTTCATAACATTGGTTTTATATGGTTGCAGATGTTTTTCTGATGAATAGGTGCTCTTTTTATTCAACAAAAAACCTTTGCCTAGACAAACTGATAGGCTTGTGCGGATGATCAAATCCAACAGGCTGCTAACTTCATCCGCACTGAATGCTAAAGAGCAGAGAATGGGCTCCTACTGGCAGGAGACAAAACAATACACTGATAATTCTTGTGGACTGATGGGAGCTTTATATATTTTATGATTCCTTCGGATACTGGAAAGTTTCATATCAGCATGGTGTCTAAATAACATTGCCAACACAGCAACATGCAAGCTTTGCTAGTATCTTCTTAAGCTTATTCTGCACACGTACTTGTTGGGCGGGTGCTGAAACTTCTAGTGTTATTTTTAACTGAAGGCCGTAATGAAGCTGCTAGTTACACAAAATGAATGGAGCTGATGTATGAAGATTGTTTTGAAAGTAAACTTGTGCCTTTGTACATATCCAAATCTATAGAATAATATACTTAAAGAGTAGCACACATCAGTTGTGTGTACATCTATCCAATCTTCTTCTTTGACCTTATTAACTAATCTTTTTGGAGTATTACATATTTACATGCACGTTCAATCACGTTACTATGACTATGGATACATCAACAAGTTATTCTACGAATATCTTAGATTTGCTTCATCTAGTTTATTCATTTTTACAGATTATTGACTAATTCAAAGATAATCTAGTTTAGTAATCCAAAATATATTTGACAGCTTCACAATAATGTTAGTAAATTTCAAACTTTGATGAGCAGAGTGCAGACAGCCAGCCGGCTACCTCATTGCCTATACTTAATAATACATCATTACAAGTCATCATATGCACTAGTCCAAGAAACCAAATCCCACCTTCTATAAATACAAAAGCTTAAACACACATCTTGAAACATAAAAGTCACTAGCCATGTCTACTACAAGACTTGATATCTCATTGCTTGTTTCCATTTTATTGCTTTTGTGCAGTAGCACCACTCTTTTCATCTCAACCCATGCAGCTACATTTTTGATCCAAAACACTTGTAGTTTCACTGTATGGGCAGCTGCATCCCCCGGCGGTGGTCGAGCTTTAAGACCTGGTCAAACATGGACCCTCAACGTCCCTGCAGGCACAAAAATGGCACGCATATGGGGCAGAACCGGTTGTACTTTCGACGGTAGTGGCCGTGGAAGATGTCAAACCGGAGACTGTGGCGGTCTTTTAAACTGCCAAGGTTGGGGTAATCCACCCAATACCTTAGCTGAGTATGCCCTCAACCAGTTTAACAATTTGGACTTTTTTGACATATCCTTAGTTGATGGTTTTAACATTCCTATGATTTTCACACCCACAAATAACTTCGGAGGAAAGTGTCGTTCGATCAAATGCACTGCGGATATCAACGGGCAGTGTCCAGGAGCGTTGAGAACTACACAAGGGTGTTTGAACCCATGTCAGGTTTTCAAAACTCCGGAATATTGTTGTAACAATATACAATGTGGACCGACTGATTACTCGAGGTTTTTCAAGCAGAGATGCCCTGATGCTTATAGCTATCCGCAAGATGATCCAACTAGTACATTTACTTGTCAGGGTGGAACTAATTATAAGGTGGAGTTTTGCCCAAGAGGTTTGTCGGAGAAGTTCCATTTGAAGATGTTTGTGAATGAAACTTATGTTTGACTAATTAAAACATAAAAATGTTCCTTTCTGTCTGGGAATAGAACAATGAAATAAAGCTTGCTTTCAGGGAATAAAAACAGAGGTTTTATTAGCTTTTCTATTTTGATGTTTCATTTGTGAAATTCTGCTGTCGCAGATATACTTGTCCCTATACGCTGCTCACTCTGTCACAGATTTTTGATATAACTTAGAGCAGTCTGTGACAGCTTATGTGTAGATTTCTTAGTGCAGTCTTAGACAGCCTAAGTATATTCAACTTAGCTTAGTCTATGATAGTTTACCGCTATTTAAGGATATACGATAAAGTAAAGACACGAGGTTTGTTAACCCACTTCAGGAACCAAACGTCCGTAATGTGGGGAGTTCTCCCGAACCCAGCGAAAACGCAATTCACTATTAGAGTTAGTACAACGTACACAAGAATCCCTCTTGTCCGACCTATACTACAACTTACTAGAATATGCGACCTAAGTCCCCTTAGGTGAAGATCCCTCTTCTTGTTCGCTTACGTCAATCTCCCGAAAGACGCCTCTTGGTCCTCTCCCGAGTAACCCGAATATCTAAGCCTCTCCCGAGTGCTTTCTTGTCGTAGAGTGTTTGTATGTATATTTGCTCTAGCTTTGTATGATGAATCCTTGTAGAACTTGTATTATCAAATCCTAATTTGATAATAACTTCTTAAATTGCTTTTAGGAAACTATTTCCTAAATTCATCCTTATCATGATTTCCTTCTCTTGATAATATTTCTACAACATTCTAATTTCTAATCCATACTTAATTAGAAATTCTATAAAGCTTTAGACTTCCTAAATCAATTAGGAAATCTGCAGCTATTCTGCAGCAGGGGCACAATCTGCCTGTTGTAGCCTTCAGTCTGAGCTTCGTCTGCATGCCTTGTCCTAACCTTCTGTCTGAGTTTCGTCTGCATGCCTTGTCGTAGCCTTCTGTCTGATATCTTCATCTGTGACAGCATCTATATAACTATACCTATGACAGCGTCTACATATTTTGCCAAACATGACACACTATGGAACAACAATTTGTACAACAACATTTGCTATTTTGCTCAAATAGCATCTATATGGGACAAGGTTAGGTTAGACAACCTTGAAGACAAAGTAGTTCCGCAAATAAAACCAGAAGTCAGCTTCTGTAAATATATGATCCATCTCAGAGTGATTAATCTCAGTGGGGGCATAGGAAGAGAACAAAGCCTTTATCCAATTTATTAATGAATCTGCTTGTTCAGTCAAACAAGCCTTGATGAGCAGGTTTCGTAGGCTTCACATCAACTTTCCTGTGGAAATAAACTTCTTCACCCAACGATTGAGTCAATAATTTTAGACGGAGCAAAGAAAATGTTAGAACTCCTATTGAAATCCCATAAGGTATATAAATGCGACTCATTTCCGAATCTTTATGCCAGGGATATCCTTTAAACCCATTTTGAGTGCTGTTTTCCTGAAAAGTGTTGGAGCATTTTGCAATCCGATGGATTGACTGAATTGATTGGCTAGCTCAGCAAGTGTGGTTTTATCCCTGCTTATTTCTCGTATAGAATTGTAGTATCCCAGCCAAGCGTGATATGCCGATTCTTTTACACTGCGATCTATTTTTGACATAGACTCCTCCAACTGTGAGGAGATAGATAGTTGAGTTAAGAAAACAAAACCCAACACAATAAATCTCTAATGAAGTCTTTTAGAGTGGCTTGAATATAGGTCACTCACCTTCCTATTCATATCCGGGTCCAGAGGTGGTAACAGGCATTTTTCTACCGGCAAGTCCCGTATTTCGTTCATAAAATATTCTTCCCATGGCGCAAGCAGCATGATGCCTTCTCCATCTTTCCCTTCACGCCCAGTTCGCCCAAGGCGATGGATATAGTGTTCTCGGTCAGGAGGAATGCCCACCTGATAGCAACCATAGAGTTAGATCACCCCAAAATCATAGTCTGGAATCAGCTGAAGAATATTACGAGTAAGATGTATCCAATTGCACATTGATATACTTGTTCATCCGTTCACACAGAAGTGCATAGAGTAAAACAAGTCTGAATGAAAGCACACCAACAAAAAAAACTAACAGCTCTCCCCCATCGTTATATGTGAAAAAAGCATAACAGTTGATACATTAGTCACATTAGAGGGACTTATTTTGAGCAATAAAAAATACTCACTGGTCACTGTAAAGTAAAATAACAGTCAGTTGGCGCAAAACAAAATATACTGGCTGTTTTATGCATAGAGGCATGCACAAAACTACTATATTTGACATATGTACCTGTACGACCAACGTTACATCTGGGTAGTTCATCCCACGAGATGAAACATCAGACGTTATGAGAATCAACCTCGTACTCTCCTTAAATTCATCTGAGACGCGAGTTCGATAAAGTTGAGGTTTTCTAGAATGCATTTCCGGACATTCAGTTTCATCTCTCGGAGAAGAAGATACATAAGAGATGTCATCATGGCAGTGGTACAGAAAACAATAACCTGACAAAACAAAGAATACGCTCTATCTTATTGTAGAGTTTAAAATACGTGTATAACATAATCAAACATCATATTACCTTATAGTCTGCTCTCTCTGAACAATGCTTTTTCAGAATATGGAGTACCATCTCAAAATGCTGCTGATGAGGTGCAACTAGATAATATTGTTTAACCTGTTTGCAAATATGATATTTTAATTTTTAGTAACCAAGACGCCATTGGTCGCTGATGATTATCCGTGTTTGAAACCATCATACATACAAGTGCATTTGACATTTTTATTCACAGCAATTAGTACCTTAGGATGTGTCTCAACGCAACCCAAACCCACCATGTCAATGTAGACGTGATCTCTGTTCAACACCAGCTGAGATACTCGACGGACCTATTTGATTTTTCCATGTAAATATTTAGGTAATAAAAATTGAAAAGGCGAATAAAATAAAACAAGCTTCATCAAACCTCTTTGGCATGGTAGCTGAAAATAAAAAAGATTGTCTACGACGTGGCAAACAATCAACAATTTTTTCCACATCTTTACGAAATCCAAGGTCTAGCAAGTGGTCAGCTTCATCGAGTACAAGCATCTTTAATCCCATCAACCGTCCAGAAAAGCCGGACTTACTTTCAATATGATCCAACAATCTACCAGGAGTAGCGACTAGAATCTGAACATGTGAACATTAGCCTTAGAGGTTGCAGTGGAGATACTACTCATACATGTTTTCATGAAACTAAGAGTATAATTTATAAATAACTATGGTAGTTGTACAGTGATTACATCAGCAGTTTTGGTTGATTGTGATATGCAACACTTGAAGGGTTGTAAATAATATAATTACTGTAGGATATTCATATTTAATTAAGTCCTTGTCTAAATGCTTCATAGGGTCCAGGTGTGGTGGTTTAAGGAATGCGGTTGTGTTGATAGTAAATATATTTTGTTTTACTTTGGGCAAAACTTCAGATTGAGGCGTAAGCCATTAAACTTTGCACGTATACACTATATTACTTGGGTTGGTGCTTAAACTAATGCTGACCTGACATGGTTCAGACTCCAAACGTTTCTGATCTAGCTTGAATCGAGTGCCTCCAACAAGTGTCTGAGCGCCTATGTCCGTGTGATACTTGAGCATGACCTTAGTTTCTGCTGCTATCTGACTTGCAAGTTCTCTGGTCGGACACAGAATCAAAACATGGATAGGAGGTAGGCGTTGGTTGTTCTTGGAGCCTATAGCTTTGGTGACTGCTTCAATTGCTGGAATCTACGTGCATTACAACAAAAATGGGAACAATAAGCAAAGGTGAAAAGGGAAAATGACAAAACACATACTGAGCCCGTAAGAATCTAGAAACTTACGTACCAAGAATGCTGCACTTTTCCCAGTACCAGTCTTGGCTTTAACAAGGGCATCTTTGCCTGCTTCACAAAACTATTAACACTGTGAAGTTTTATGATGTGGAAATGTTATAAAGTTAAAGCATACTGAACAATGATTGAGAGGGAAAAAAATTGGTTCGCTAGGGAATTTAATTTAGCAAGACAACCAGTATAGACACTTTTGATTCATAAATTAGTACACTAAACATGGAAACTATAATCGGGAAAAGTTAGCAGATAGGTCACGAACCATAAGGATCAAGCATTACCATCAAGGCCAACCGAAATAGATGCCTCTTGCACCCTTGTCATCTGTACATAACCCGCTTCGGAGAGAGCCTTGACTGTCAACGAGGAAATACCACATTCATCAAATCTGAGGCGAGAGTATATCAAGTCAATATGCATTATTATACATACATGCAAGATAAGAGTTAGACAATAAATTTAGAAAATAACAATTTTGAAGACTCGAGAGTATGTCGAAATTATGTAAATCAATTGTTTTTGTTTCCCCATTCATCTAAAACCCCATAACAATAAACGAAACAGTCAACTTATTTGCTCATTCGACTTTGCTACTACCATTTTCTCTAAAAGACATTTTCCAAAGAATATAGATGCTCCACTTGCAAAGAGTAGTCTTTCAAAATGAACAAGGATATGTATTGAGCCGTGATTGTGAATCAAAAATTGAATAAAATCAGGATCTACTTGAGCATTTAAGCAGAACTTTAAAACAAATATAAGAAATAAAACCCATATTGAAGTTTCATTCCAAAAATCGACCCTTTTTTCAGAAAGAAGAGGTTCCAAATCAGTGCCTTGAGCTTCACTTTCCATTAATTTCTTCTTCTCCAATTCATTTCTAATCATCTCAATTGGTAGTGAAAACGCCATCTCCTCCAATTCTTTTGGTGGCAATCTCCTCTTTCCAAACTTCACATCATGCTTCCTCAACACACCTCTACCACCCAACATCAAATCCCCTTCTCCATCTCCACTACTCGCATTCGACGCATCATCATTCAACACTCCATAATCCAAATCATCATCACTCCCTGAACTATCATTCCTCCTAAACCTCCTCCCCGGCCTAACAGAATAACATCTCCGCCCAACCACATTACTCAACATCACACGCTCCAAGCTCACAGACGAATAATGCCTAACCCTCGTGTTATCAAACACACTCTGTCCCCTCTTAAAAGTAGAATCTCCGCTAGGTCTTCTTAGATCAGAATTCTCTGAAATATTGGATTTTGGCGAATCAGACTGCAACGCACACTTCAAGGGTCCATCATCCTCATTCCACAGATCCTCAGCTCCATCTTTCACAAACCTATCAGCCAACGATTTCAAATGCTCCATAGAAGACATCGGAAGATGTTGATAATCAGTAGTAGTAGCGGAAGAAGGGACAAGATTTGCACGGATTTCGGAGCGGATGCGTGCTTGATAAAGCTGCTTTTCCTGATCGAGAAGCTTCCGCTCTTTCTCCATAGCTTTCTTCTCGTGCATACGCTTCCATTGCCACTTATTGATTCCGCCAGGGAACGTGCGGGGTCCGCCGCCCATCGGACGGATGAAAATTAGTGAAGCGAGGAAGCTTCTAGAAGGTTTGCGGGTGAAGCTGAATGCGTAGTACATGTCGAAGAAGCCGGAGAAATGCGCCGATTAGGGTTTTGCGATGGTTAAGTAAATCCATATTTTTCATTTCCGAAAATGCCCTTGACTCAAATTGTATAAGAACCTAATTTTTCAATTCTGCCACGTGTAATTTCCAATTTGATCCAACTCCATAAATATCCAATATAGCAACACAAATATTTCACTAATTACCAAAATACCCTTCTTCCATCATCTTCTTCGAACATCTCCTCTCTCTCTAACTGGACCCCACCTTTCCCACTCTGTTCCAGAACCCTCCACCGCCTCTCTCCTCCCTTCCCTTTCCACTTTTCACGTCCTCTTCGGCGGCTAATTTATACCAATATTCAATCATTCCACTCCCCAATTCAGATTCACACTCCCTCTATTTGCATATTCTCAACTCCGGCGACTTCAGATTTCGATTTGGGTTTTTTCAGGTACGTCCGATTTCTCTCAAAATCTGAAACAAGTTTGTTCTTTTCAGGTAGGTATAGGACCCACCGGTAAGATGACCAAATGGGGTCTTTCGCTCGTTTGATTTCACGTATTCATTTAGATTCATTCATGTCGTGTCGTTACGATTTTAGCCTGATTCGTTCGCGTAATTCCTGTTCCGTGTTTGTAGAATTTGGTATAGTTTTTGAATTTGTTTCGTACGAGATTCGGTGGATGGCGGCAGAGCAGACGAGTGAGTCATTGGTAGCAGGGGAGACGCAGAGGTCGGCTTTTCCGACGCCGTTTTTGACTAAGACTTATAGGTTGGTGGATGATCCGGCTGTGGATGATTTGATCTCATGGAATGAGGATGGATCAGGTTTTATTATTTGGCGTCCTGCGGAATTCGCTAGAGATTTGCTGCCTAAGTATTTCAAGCATAATAATCTTTCGAGCTTCGTTCGTCAGCTAAATACTTATGTAAGTTGATCGATTTGCTCGATTTTTATCAGTTAAAGTTTTGATCTTTTGATATGGAGGAATTGAGTTAGTTTAGAATGTGTAGGGATTTCGGAAAATGGTTCCGGATAGGTGGGAATTTGCAAACGATTATTTTAAGAAAGGGGAGAAAGGGCTTCTCCGGGAGATACAACGGCGGAAAGTGACTCAGTTTGTGTCGACACCATCAGCTACTACGACCACTGATGTAACGGTAGCTGCAGTGGCTCCTCCTGCCACGGTGCAGTTAGTGCATTTTTCGTCTTCGATTTCCGGCGATGATCAGGTGTTATCTTCCACTTCATCGCCTGGTGGTACAGTGCTGCAGCAGGGGGTGAATTTGAATTCATCTGCACCAGAGCTGGTGGAGGAGAATGAGCGGCTTAAGAAGGAGAATGAACAGATGACGAATGAGCTTAGTCACTTGAGAGGTCTTTGCAATAATATTTTTATGTTAATGTCAAGTTATGGGCCATGGGGCCACAGATCCTGGAAACCCATCAACGGAGTCGAAGCAATTATATTTATTACAGTCTGGCAAATTTTCAGAGCAAGGTGGGAGTAGCGGCGGCGTTGTCGGTGACGCTGAAATATATGACAAGGAACGTGAAAACAGGACTCCAAGCCCAAAGCTGTTTGGGGTATCAATTGGTACCAAACGCGCTAGGAGAAATGAAAACAGTTTAAGCGCTGAGAGGCTAGATGAATTCCAGACAGAAAATAACCAAAAGAATGTGCAATTGGAGATGAACTTGGGGGTTCACATTCAGGCCCATCTCATTCGTGAAGTGGGTACCGAAAAAAATCAAGTTTTGACAGTGAAATCTGAACCAAATCGGACTCAAGTTGCATTTGGGTCCATGAAAATGCAAGCGAAGTAGGAAACATGCCATGTAAAACTGAAGGCTTGTTTTTGTACACCAACAGGGCTGTACTTGTTGTAGTGTGATTAAGATAATAGTGTGCAAGTTTATGTGGTCTTGCCTATGTTGTTTGAGCCAACTCACACTGTAGTGAGGCTTTTACTGTTTAATAGAAGCTGATGTTTGGTATATTCTTGGCCATGAATTTCAGTGGAACTTTTTGATTCCATCTTTGCAAATTGATATTAATTGACAAGTGTGTACGGATAATGAGATTCTATGATTGGCTTAAACATATTCCAAAGCTCAATATGGAGGTGTGTGGCTGAGGTCTGATGCTCCTCTTAGATTAAATTAAGCAATCAAAAAAAATCAAAGAAGGTTCAAAGTTGCTTAAAGACAAATTTTGTGCACTAAAATCAACAAAGGTCAAACTACTACGTGTGTAGATGCCCTTTGAATGTCTGATAGCATTCCAACGAAGCTGTAGATGGCCTTGAGATTATCGTTCCTAAATAGAGAACACAACTTGCGCTATGTTTGATGCAAAAGTGAGATAAATAATAACAAAACACGCAAGCAAAGTAAGATTGTGTTGACCACATAAATAAACCATCATTTTAAGTTAGTGTTGCTTTCTGCAATGTACAACATTGTTTTATGCCTTCAATCGGTTTTTTTCTTGCTTACCGACTGTAAAACTGCTATTATGCCTGAAATCACCGCAGCAACTGGCTCACTAGCCTTTATCATTGAGCTTTCTGAGTTTTTGATTTGGCAGGCCTTGCTGGTTTGATAACATTCCCGAGAACAATCACTAGGATGGGAATTACCGTCCCAATGTAGTACACACTACCATACGAGGCAATAGTCTCATGTAAGCTCAATACCTTCAACAACAAAAGGAAACACATGGTGATTTTGAGGGCCACTTAAGTTCAAATCAGGGGTCAAAGATAAGAAATGGGTGGATAGACTGCTGACCATGAAACCGACACAGGAGTAGCTGAGAACTAGAACCGTGTATGCGAAATTCGAGGCAGCTAGTAATGACTTGACCACTTTTGAAGAGGAAGCTTGTTGCCATCTATATATGGCTACAAAAAGGAAAAGGGAAAATGAAAGTCAGCGTCAAAACAAAACTGAAAACGTTCTATATTTAAATCAAAGCTACTAGTCATAGATATGTCAAATTCAATAAAACAGATATTGCCACTGAAAAGCAAGATCACGCTACCTCTGGATCCAGCAATCATCAAAGCTGACTGAACAAAGAATATGATGTAGCCAGGATATAGCCCCTGTGTTTGAAATTTGTAAAACAAATATTAGTCATTGTTGAATGTAAACAAAAAATTAAGTGCAATAGTTTGTAGTTAAGTAGTCATGTAGCAGTTAAACAGTTCCTACGTGAGGATTTTTTTTGGACAAACAGATTGTGACACATTCCGTTTTCAGTGACCGGTGTAATAAAAAACTGGGATCACTGAAAGTTGATGAAAAGGTGCAAAAGAAACCCAAAATATGTAGGCACAGCAAATTTTAGCATACAAATTAAACATAGGCTCCATATTTTAATCTTACATCCCAGAAATAATTCATCTAACAGACTAAACCTCAAATATAAAAGGAGTTCTTCTAAAGAACTAGTGAAAAAACATAAGATGGTCTCATAGAACAAATAAATGTAATAAATGATTGACAAACAACAAAATAACCAATAACTTACGTGCCAAACAGCGCTAATGGTCTGTGTTGCCAGCAGCTGAAAAAACCGGCCTTTTTACCCTTCTGAACAAGTCTTTCATAAACATCTATAGCAGCACAAACATAAAGGAGCTATTCAATTGCCAGTTTAAAGATTTCGAAAAGTGGGAGTTGGTAAAGATGAATCAGAACTCACAGTAACGTAACCATGTGCTGACTTGAATGTTCCAGTACACAGGAATTTCCACTGCGCTCTTTGCAAACTCAAGTCCAAGATGTCAACATTCTTTGCCCTGTCCCATCTTGGTTTAGGAGGAGTAGAATCCGACCAGCCAGTAAAGCCAAACCCAGATATAATGACGGAAGCCTCAGAAATCGACCATATAAAATAATATTTCCAGCGTGCTGTCAAGCCAGCCATATATTGGTAACTAAGTTTCTTCCACAAACTCCATTGTTGATATTCAGGACGTGTGAACATCGTAAGAGGATAGTGCGGCACCAAATATAAATACAGTCCCATGCATAATGCAGCTTGTAAGATAGCTCTGATAGTGGCTCCGAAGGGTGATGGCAAGCTGTTTGAAGAAGCCCACACCTACCAGGTACATCATGAAAGAAAAGAAAATATCAACGACCCTTCCAACACGAGCATAATAAAAATGGTTAAGATCAATCAGCTCACCCCTTTCCCTTCAGTCCAGTCCAGATAGTCCTTCATCTCATAGACTGGTCCCGCAAAGTGAGTCCCACAGCAAAGACAATAACCAATATACTCGATCAAAGACGGCAACTTCAGCAGCCTGTTTTTTTTCTGGATCTCACGAAGATCCTCCTCCTTCAGTATTCCATCGTTGTAATTCATAGCACATGATATTACTTTCAGAGTCAGCACCATCAGCGCTCCTGTTTAGCCATAAGAAAAGAAAACAGAACTGTCTCTCAAGGTCTGTAGCTAATATTCCCCTCACACACGTCCTTTAAATTATGTTTCAATATGTCTTACCAGTGGCATCAATGCCTCCTTCTTTCCAAGCATCCCCACTCATGTAGTACACATGACTGCAATCATAAATCATATTTAATAATTACTTGATGTGAACAGCATTCAACCATAACACATTAAAACTCCAATCAGTAACCCAATCCTACCCTACTACACAACACAAACAATACCCTTACACAAAGCTCAAGTCTTTAATGCAACATTGGCATCAGCAAGTCAGTGGTGAACACAATAGCTAACTGCATATGGCTATGAGTCCCCATCTATCACTCTACACTTCTTATTCCACTCAACCACTTACTAACCTCCTCACACCCCTCACATTTGTACACGAGTTGGTCACTTCAACCACGGAAATCATGTAAAACATACTCAGCAAACCAGAAAAATGCACACCTAAAATTTGACAAAAACTACTAAATCCAAAATCCATAGTTTTTCACCTAACTTCATATCTACTCAATTTCCAATAAATAAAAATCCAAATCAGAAAATAAATCTACAGATGTAAAACTGGTCAACATACCATCCGATCAGATAGCCGAAGCCGAGGAAGAACGTGATGACTCCACATCTCTTCCTAAACAAAACCATCGAAGCGTAACCCAACGACATCGGCACCAGGAAGTGTAAATTCGATGAGAATCCAAACGAAGCGTATGAGAGTAGAGCGCCAGACAAGGCTGAGTAACGTGTTTACCGAGTCGACTCGGTACGAATCGCCAGAGAAAGCTGACTGGAATCGTGGCTAAAAAGCAGATTAGAAATCGGAGGACTGGGACGGAGACTCCGATGGCTGATGCCATTGATTGCATTTCGGGAAGATCGACCGCCATCGGTGGTTGTCGGAATTGGATCTTCCGCTGCCGGCCGGCGACGACAACGAGGACGACTTGTAGATTTACGAAATCGGAGAGAGAGAAACAGTGAGTTGCTGTTATAGAGTATGTGGTGGGATGAATAACAAATGACCAAATTGCCCTTTCGTTTGTGATTCTAGAAGAGAGGTGACGTGGGCGTGGGTGAGTGGTTGGGTTTGGTTTGAGTTTAGTTGGACCATTGGTTTGGTTCAATTGGTGTGTTTCGGTTTGACTTGAATTGACAACTTGGGGTGTTGTATTGATAATATAATTAGTTGAGGGGCTAATTCAGTATTTGATAAAACATGCACACCGAATCTGCAAATACCCAAATAGCTTGACAGGCGTCGTCGGACTCCAACGTACTCACGGCGAGATTCCGTCGATATGGAAAACGGTGATAAAGTCATAACGCCAGCGGATGTCATCACTAAGTTGAAGGACGATGGAGACTTCGACAGACTCCGACTCCAAGTCATCCAAAAGCTCAAAGACGATGTAAGAAGCTATGTTTACCGTATCTGATCAGAAAAATTAGGGTTTCATGTGGTGTATGTGCCTTTAGTGTTTTTTTGATTATTTGTATAACTGTTTAGTGGAGTGCTTGATTTGAGTTTTGTTTATTGATATAGGAAGAGTTGCGCAATAGCATTGCTAATGTGGTGAAGCAATCTTCTGTGCTTCTTCGGGCTGGAGCGGAGAATATGAAGCCAAGGCAGCTATCAGATGCAATACGTGAAGAAGTTGGGTAAGAGTTTATTTTTATTGTATTTTGGCTCTTTGCTTCGGTTTTAGCTGAGCAGGAGACAATTTTTAAGTTAAAACATGTTTGATCACTTGGTATATGATGTTTTTGTGATATATTTGATGTTTAGGGATAGGCTAATGAGTCAGCTCTCGGAAGGGGTTAGTAAAATTATAAGAGATGAAGATGGAATGAGAAAGGAGATAAAAGACACGATAGAAAGTGTTTACAACAGAATGTTGAACCCGGATTATAAAGAGGGTGTGGGTGTACCATCTCCTTCCCAAAGTGTGGTGCCATCTGAAAATGAAGTTGTTGATAGTTCTATCCTGGATGTGGCTAATAGAGTTGATGACACAATGTTACATAATGATGTAAGTGAGCCACCTGGCTTTTCATTGTACGCTGAAAACAATGTCGAAGAGTCTCTGAAAGAGGGAACACAGATGGCGTTGCCTCGAGGAATAGTTCCAGAGGATTTACAGAATGGAAAATTTAATGATTCAAGAAATACAACAAATGGTACTGCCCAAGCAGTCTCTTTGATCCCGCAAGGCACGAACATAATCAAGCAGGTGATTGCAGTGATGAGGACCCTGATCTGCCTCCAGGTTTTGGATGATATATACGTGATTGACCTCTCGGTCTCTTCTGGTAAGAATGCCAATCTGTTTTTATGTTAGAGCTCTTCTGAGTCTTTATACTAAGAACACTGCTTTATTCAAGTTTTTTTGTTTCTGCATCTGATTCAATTATGAAGATTGATGATTGCAACCTAATTAATCAACTTATTATTTTGTGTTAATTATCTCAAAAAATAACGTTTCAGTTTCATCTGTATTCTTAGATGAGAAATGGACCTTGCATGATTATCGCTTATAGGTTTTTGTTAGAGATATGCAACTTGTTACTTTCTCGAAGGTGCTTAAGAATTTTTTTGTTCAGTAATCCTGAAGTGATTAGGCATTAAAGGATATCAAAGAAATATGGTTTGCATTTTAGTATATAGGTCGCGTGGCATTGTATTCTTTGTCCGGTGAATTGGTAAAGTTCGCTTGTGTTTTGTCTAGTACAGGAAGCCTGAGACTGTTAGTCAAAGCACCAAATACAGGTGGACTATTTTCTATAACATCATGATCAAAGCCTGGGTCTATTGGCTTTCATCTGAATCTACATTTTTAATTTTATTATAATTTCGAATTTTGATTGCATATATATGAACAAAAAATGTATAGCCAAGAGAGTTGGTCTGTCTTGTTTCTGTTTGTCATGGACCCTGTGTTTCAGGTGGTGCAAATTACTGACAGTTGAAGGCATGTTCTGCTTTTCATAAATTATAATGCTTGACTATGTTAGTAGTGTCGCTATAAGAAGCGGTTGATGGCTAGGCAATGCTCAGGCTGTGCGCCTTTTCTTTTTTTATAGGTGTGAAAAAAAGAGGTGGATTTGAGTGATCAGTTCATTAGAGTTCTTGGGACTCCGCCTGTCAAGACTCTGTCTGAGACGTTGGAGCAGACCGGCTTTAAACCTTTTGGTCAAGGCATTCCTGACGGTTAACTCTTATTGACTTTTTATTCTCTTCTCGTTTTTTATTTATGCAAATGCATGTGTTTGTAGCTGACTGATATTACTCTAATTCGCTTACTTACAAGAGCAGCTATATTTTAAGTCCCCAACTATTTGCTAGAATGTTTGTGAAACAATAGTTTCAGGGCTGATCCTTGCCCGCAGAATATGCGAATCTGTACAGAGATCTCATCTATAATCCAGGAACTACACTTTGAGCTGAATGAATTGAATATCAATGGTGGGTATACAAACTTTTTATCAAAAGGTGTGCATTTCTTTAGTCCCTTTGGATATTCTGCAGTATTGTTCGGTAATATGTTGTTTACCTTTCCTTAGTGGTTGTAGGCTGTTAACTACTGTCAGTCTGTCATCTTTAAGAGCCACTTAGTATCTTGTTCTTCATAGGATCTTCATAGGAGTCAGAAAGAAGTTAAAAATTCTGCTTACTTACAGACTTCTTGCTCATCGTTTTTTAGAAATAGAATTGGTATTATTTTCTAAGGGAAAGTATAAATCGATTTAATGGACTTCTATTTGAAGTATTTCACCCGAAATGCTAGAAACATGTAGCGTCTTATTTTTGGCGTTAGAAATGAGAACACTGCTTTTGTGTGCAATTATGTATGGTTGACATTGGAACTTTAAGTTTAAGTAATGAAATGATACATTTAATGTTTTTATGACTTCTGACTCGGTAGGGAACTAATTTTGTTTATGTGCAAGTGCTGCTAGGCCTAGACACAAAACTACACAAGGAATTATATCTTTTGGAGAATTCTGGTGAGGCCTCTTGTCGATTTGGCTTGTTAGAGTTTCCATTTTTGGAACTCATTTTCCCCCTTGCATCTTACAACTATTTTATTTGGTTCAAAATAATTTCGGAAAAGTTATGAGGCTGGTTGCCTGCAGGACTTGTCGGAAGTTTCGTAGCAGAAATTTTCATACTCATGCCATCCCCATACCATGCAAATAGACTGGATTTGTACCCCAATTATCGGCATATGAGTTTTATTTTAGCAATTTATCCCTGCATTGCAGAAGAAGAGGCATAGAGGGTTTAGGAACTTTTTGGTAAATTTACCAAAAAGTGTACGAGTCATTTACGCTTCATTTGTAATGCAGAACACATTTTTGGAACAGAGATCTATTGTTTATGCAAGGCAGCACGGGTGGTTGGTTGATCTGTGCGTACAACAATGTTCACAGACTTGAGTTCAAGATCCAGTGTGACTGTGGATAAGCGCAAAACATAGATCACGTAACCATATCATTACTATTATTCGTAAATGCTAAGGAAAGCATCTACAATTGTATCAGTACAGAGAATCTGAGCTGTGTATAATTTTGCTTCAAAAACATGCATTTGCCATACTCTTTTTCCTCTGATCCCTACACCCTTAAAGACCAAGAAACCAAAACCCTAAATTTCATTCCTTCTCATCAGTAACTCTCACAGCTCGTGCCTCGGTAAGGAGCATCACAGCAACATGTGTGACCCTGTCCCTATTTATCACGCTGTCTCTGCTGAGTCCCCTCCTTTACTGCCTAACTTCTCTAACATCAAAACTAGTACTATATATACATACATACCAACGATCCATAACTGATATTAAGACCTAAAATAGAGTAATCAAGAAACACTACATGATATGATTTTGATATATGTATGGTCGATCAAGGTTCTGTTGTTTAGTTGGTACCATGTAAATTATGTATACAACAATCCGTCAAACCCAATAATTACTATCTTAGATAATATCACTAGTTGTTGTTAAGCACTTTTGAGCTATCTATATGCCTCCTCAGTTCATTTACATACCTTTCATATAGTGACATAGACAACATTAGAGTAATTAGTTTACAAAAGGTTTTGTAATCATTTGAAGCTAGCTAGACAGTACTTGTTAGTGAGGTTTATCATGACTTACATTGCAATTTAACAATCTAGAGATGGATTAAATATTACTCGTGTAAATAGACAACACATTAGTCACTTCATTGTGTGCCATGAAAGTACATTTACCAGATCAGCTTCAAATTTATAAATGCACTGACTTTTTCATTACTGTTTTCCCCTAGTTAATAAACTAATAATCTTGTTAACTCCTGTAACAATTTTTTATAACCATGTTTTGGGAATCTAAACTTCAACAAAGTATATGTGCATCAGAGTTACTCTCTCTAAACATGTGCGAAATGTATCTCACAGTAAAAAGCAATTTAAAAAAATTTATACTAAGTGTTACTGTTGTGGTTTACAACAAAAACAAATTGCAATGGTCTCCCAAATTATAAGCATACAAGAAAAAATAGAATCCAACAACCTAACAATATCATCCCTAGAAGAGATGAGAAAAGAAAGAGTTGAAAAACCAAAGAACTACAGTTGCTAATAAGTAACACACAGCGGCATAAAGATGGAGGACAGCTCAAATCAAGGAATTGAGGGAAAGAAACCTGGAATGATTTTGTAGAACAGTAAATGAGTTCCTCTTGAAAACATGAACCCTCAAATTGATACTTCTTCTCTCTCATCACGCAACTTGATTTAAAGTTGACTTTGAAGAATGTGAGATGATCAGTATGGAGGACGTCCGGTCCAATATGACTCAGGACCAGGAACTTGAGCCTGATTCAACATGTTGGGACTCAGACCATGAAACATTTGAGCTGAATTGAGGTCACCCATTACTTGCTGCTGTTGACCCATTGGAGATTCTAAGCCAGAACCTCCTTGAATTGGGATCTGAGTAGCTTCATCTTCATCCAATGGTAATCTTTCATATGCAGCATTGCTGAAAGAGGCAGCCATGATGACCACTGGTCCAGCTGCCATTAGGGTTCCTACCACACTCCCTCCCACTACTTGTCCTTGACCACCAGCTAAGTATATGGTAAGTCCAGTTGCAGCTGGGGGAGCTGGAGGAGGTAAGAAGGAACCTGATAGAGAGAGTATCTCAAACCTACCTTGTAAAGCAATGACAGCTCCACTTGGAGATGCTGGTTGGCGTAATGCAACATTTGTAACGTTGCCTGTTCCACTCATGATGCACACACCCCTTTGTCTTCTGCGTGCGAAATTAGAGATGCTCTCCACAACATCACAGCCATCAGCTACTT
This sequence comes from Sedum album, assembly GCA_006409495.1. NCBI lineage: Eukaryota > Viridiplantae > Streptophyta > Magnoliopsida > Saxifragales > Crassulaceae > Sedum > Sedum album. Next base: position 88,060 of record QZGG01000088.1, read on the forward strand.
CCATCACGTGGGTGCGTAGCGCATTCGCACTGTCCCTAGTAATGATGATGGGTGGCTTTGGCTTGTTCTTAGATCCTGCTGGTCTTCCTCTAGGCCGCCTATTGATCTCATTCCCTTCTCCTCCTCCAGAGTTCATCAAATCATTGCCTTCACTTCCATTCAAGTTTTCCTCATCGTTATTGTTGTTGTTATTGTTGCGCTCTCTCTTCACCCCACGGTTAAACTGGCCGCTATTGCCGCTCTGCTCATCCTCAGAGTTGTTTTGAGGTTGCTGGTGGTGGTGAAACTGGTGCTGTTGTAACTGGTAGTTGGTGGTGTGGAAAGGGGGTGGAAGAGGATGGCCAAGATGAGATGGGTCCATTAAGAATTTCGCATCCAAGTTCGAATCAGCTTAGATTTATCAAGATCTGCCGATGCCTTCTTTAGCTTTAGATTACAACCTCTCTAACATCGGATAGATGGATGTGAATTAAGCAAAGGTAGATGCCGGGGTTAGGTGTTGCGGTGAGAGCTTTGGGGAGTTATCTAGGGTTCGAAATATTGAAGAGAGAGGAAGAGAGAAGTCAATGAGGATCAGATCAAATGAAACACATTTGTGAGTGTTCGTTTGTTTGCTTATGTTGTTGAGGGGAATAGGAGTAGCCAGTAGAGATCGAGATGGGGTCGTGTGGGACTATGGGCGGTGGGTAGGGGCCCCACATTACAGCCCGGCTTCTTTCCCTCGAGTTAGGGTTATTACAGTAAAAAATAATCTCAACTGGCTCTCAATAATGCGTTCCCTTTACCTTAAGTGGTGTTTGGTTTAAGAGACTCTTAAGTGATAAGTCAAACAAAAGTGAAGCAGCACTTAAATACATTTGAAGTAGTTAATGCATCCATTTTTCATATGTCAAAAATCTGAATTAAAAAACCATCTCAAATATCACGCGTCATCTCGAGTTTCAGATGATCTTAGAGTTCCTATGTTTGATGGTTTTTTCTAAAATGGTATTTTGCTCTTCCTGTGTAACAGGTTTATTATCAAAAAAATAATATCATTTTTCATACAAGTGATTAGTTTTAAATATGCTTTACAATAAACTTGGGGTTGAAAAGGTATAAGGAAATTATTTGCACGAGTGGAATATATTAAAAGAATTTGTCGCAGGTTGAGTGTCTAATGTTCGATTGATTGTGATAATACTTTTTCTGACGAACTGGTAATGTGTGTAATTGCTAAATCAATCTTTTTCAAAATCTCCGTACATAAAAAACCAATGAAACATATCCTGCAACAGAATGTTCACTATCTTTTTTTCTTTAGTTTTGACCTACTGAATTTGGCAGTTAAGAATCGAAGGTAAAATCAAACAAATGTCAGCGGATGAGTGTGATTCAATACATTTTTTTTTTTTTTTTTTTTTTTAAAAAACCCACCCCGCTAAAGCCCCACTGCTTTAGCACCCACCAGGAATCGAACCCATGACGTGTGGCTTATAATACAACCTCCACTGCCACTAGGCTAGCCCTTGGTGGGCTCGGATGAGTGTGATTCAATAAATTAACAATTTCAATAAATATAAAACAAAAGCAAATGCTCATCATTCAATTTGATTAATTAATTGGTATAATTATTTCGAGAAAATATTTAAGGTTATTTCGGATCACTTTGAGGTGTGTGTATCCACTTCTGGAGAAGTTTTGAACGTATGAGCGTCTCTCTACATGCAGGGAGCATCAATCCACGCAGCTTGCACTAAATGTTTTTACTCTACGAATGTGTATGTGTTTGACTTTTAGATTTCCAAGAAGACTCACATGAGCACCACCTTCGAAGTCCGATTATAAATGGCTAACTTTGTCCCTTTTGAATGTAAACGTTAGTAGATGGCCCACATGGTCAACACATGTCACTGCCCCCGCTTCTTTGGGGTCGGCTTCTTTAATTTTGTTCATCATTCATCACCAGACCACCCATCTCCCATCACTGCTTGTTATTGTTGTCCTTTGTATTTACTGTTGTCTACTCTACCTTAGCCTGTTCTATGTATTCAATACCAACTTGGTCCATATAGAATCTTGTGCTAGCTCCTCTCAATTCTCACATGAAATGTCACTTTGATGCACATATCCCACCTTTGATTTTAGCCCTAGTTAGAAGCATTGAGGATATTAATAACCATTAAACTCATTCAGTATATGAGATTTATGCATATATATATCTTGAAATTGTAAATTAATTACAACCTTAAAATTTAAACATTGGAGAAGTTTCATATTATTAAGAGCATTATTTATAGCTCAATTCAGAGGATGCTAACTTCTCTCTCTAATAATACTAAGTTGTTGTAGGAGACACATGTTTGCTTTACCAAAAAGAAAGCAGAGGTAGAAAGAGAGTAGTAACATTAAATCCATACAAAAGTGGGGTTAGGGAGAGGAAAGGGATGCGGGTAAAGCGCTGACAGCAAGCACCCCACCAGCTAATGCATTTTAACTCATCCCTATCAACAAAAACCCTATCATAATATCCATGTGTAGTAAGTATATCATATACTTAACTCATCGAAATACTAGCTAGCTAGCTGCTCCACATTCGAATCTTCTGTTTCCAGCTCCTTCTCCCGTGCCTTTTTATGTGCTTACATGCAGAGAGAGAAAGAGAAAGGCTCTGAAACTATGGCGACCTCGCATGCACCACACTCGAATTCACATATGGCTCTCTGGCAGGCGATGAAACCCATGAACTCAAAGATGCCATTTGTCGGCTCCAATCATCTTCTACTCTCTCTCTCTCTCACTTCCCCAAACCACACACATTGGTATCTTGTTAGTTTATTTAACACGTTCACTAGACTCAAATAACACACGATGAAATCGAATTATAGTCCACTCAAAATTGCTTAGTTAAAGCTCAAAATGTACTTAAACAGAGAAAATAAATGAAACCCTAGTCCATTGACAAATCAACATTGGTAGATTCAGCATTCCTCAAATACTCTTAAAATCCATTGCTTCAGTTTATTGATTTCATAAACACTGGAGCATGTGCTTGTACATCTTCTTATGTGATTGGTGTATAATGATATGAACAAAATTATTACAATGAAGTTTTACAACTATATAAATGCTGAGTTGGTACGTACCTTACTTCCGACAATCAATCGGCGCCATTAGAATATGTTTGGAATATACCTGGTTTTTCCATTCTCTTCTAGCGACCATTTTAACAATATTCAAAATCGAATATTGAAATCCTCAAACAAGGAGATAGAAGAGTGTTTGTAAATAGAGGAATGAGAGTTAGTTAAATGGCTATAGACATCGAATACGACAGTGGAAAAGCCAAGTTCTTATGTCATATGATGAGGTTTGTATTTAAAATTTGGGACTTGATAGAAGCATATTGCATGTGAAGTGCACCCATGACATGAAGTTGCTAAAAGTCGCATGCGGCCTTAATGTTGCATGTTTTTAATCCTTTGTTATTGCGATTACCAAAATGATTAGATGCCATTAGGTCCAACCATCATCTCCTGCATGAAAGGATGCAAACATAGGCAAGGACATGGAAGTAGATGGTGTGGGCTTCAAAAAATATTGGGACCACATTTCTACATGGGTTTAAGGTACATTTTGAGGTTTCATACATGGCTCTAGTTCAAAAGATATCTACTTGTAAGCAAATATAAGATTGTTAAAATTTCGCAAAGATTGAATTTTGAGAAAGTGGGGTTTGAGATTTGGCGTATAGTATTGAGATCTCAGCCCCAGTATGAGATTTTGAAGCAGGCAGTGGCTGCCCAAATAGCAGATGAAGGTTGGGTGGTATGGAAGGCTTAGAAGAAAGCAACAAATACTACGCCGTTTTGGATGCTACTCACAACTGCATATTGGATAAATTCTTGACAAAGAGAACAGCATTTCACTTTTCATGCATATAGCTAAATCAATCCATGTCTCAAGAGTCCAGTGCACATACTCTACATAACAAGACAACAATAAGCGCTACAGATACTACGAAAGATACTAGATTAAACAAGAACTCAGACTGAAGCCGATCCAAACTAAGGGAAAAACTTGCTACCAAACTTGTTGAGATTAGAGCGATTTAAATGACCAATGGGTAATACCTCAAGCACGGCATGTTAAGATATTAGATTATCCATGGAGGGCAGGGATGTTGATATCGGTTGGCTTGTTTATCATTTCAGCTGGAACTGAGGGCCAAGTATCACATCGGAAAGGAGCTGAGGGTGTAAGGATTTGTTGTTTGTGGGCTGGGATGGGCTGCTCTCCATTGTAGATTTCGTCCTTACTGATTATGGATATAGGAACAGCAGATGTTGGTGCAAATGTCGTCGTGTTAAATTCTGGTATCTGATTTGTAGTATTTCGCTGCTCCTGCTGGTTCCCTGTGAGAAAGCTTCCCACAACAATCTGTACATTTTTATACATGAGAAACGAGTAAATTTGACTGTGTGCTAGTATACCAAATTGCACAGAAAACAAAAGTTTTACCAAAGTATTTTACTAAAATCAAACCAAGAAGTTTCATCTTTACAGGACTAGCGGAATGTGACACAACATACCTGCACCGGACTGGCAGCTACTAACAGGCCTGCAACTGCCCCACCCATAACACGTCCATCTGGGCATGCTAAAGAAATGCTCATACCTCCAGCTCTGCTCTTGGTGCCTCCTATGTCAGATTGCATAAATGATCCACCCAATGACAGGATCTCAAAACGACCCTGGTATAAAAAGGAATTTTTTACAAACATATATACAAATAGAAACATAAAAATGGACAGATATTTCACCAAGCCATCAGCCTAATAACACTTCGAAGAACCCAACAAATTCCTTACATCTCTGACTAGGTAGCATTAATTGTAAACAATTAAACATGATAGGAGGGATAGAAACACCAAAGACCTGACTCAGAGCTGCTCAGCCCTGCCCTTTCCCCCCAATCTTAAGGATTCTAAACATCGGGAAACTAAACCCAGCTCTAATTATACATTTTTACCAAACTACTCACAAAACCCTGCATTGCCCATCTTAAGCCTTAGGCCAACATTTACGAGGGTCAGCCTGGCCCAGCCTCAGCTCATGTCTGACCTCTTTTTCAAACTAAACAAGTTAGCAGAATACAAAAATAAAAGAAGGTTCTTTACGAACCTCATAGGTCAGAGTACCACCACAAGAATCAGGTTGTCGGAAGGTGACGCTGGAAATCAGGCCACTTGCTGAGAGGATGCAGATGGCTCTAGGGCCTTGTTGCGCAAAAGATATAACCTTCATGGTAATATCCTGATAGACAATTATAAAATATCATGTTAACTAATATTATCGCATCAACTGGCAATAATTCGAACTAGTGATCTTAACACTACGTACAAATTTCAATGGCAGAAAAAGATTACCTCCCCAACGTTCACAGCGATCATGTGAGGCATAAAACTCGCACCCACTGAACAAGCAGCCCATTCACCTACAAAATTATGAGAGTACAGTAGCTTCATAAATGATGCTCTACTCAGAAGACATTCATTAAAACTAGCAGTTATTACAACAGACACCTCGCCTCACTTGTTGACAATATTGAGTAAAGGTAAACCCCAAATAAATTATTATGTACTGAAAACACTAAGCTCAGAACCGTAGGATCCTTAATTCAGAACTGAATAACTGATTTACTTCAAATAGAGAAACTCTAAACTTAATAGACAAACGGACACACGCAGCCTGTATTTCATTTAAGCCTTTTCCAACAAAAGAAACACTTTTTCTTAAGACTTGTCATAACACAGCAAAGACTTAATTCAGCAGATTACCACCAATAACATCCTTATCCTCTCCAAAGACTTAAATTGAACACCAAAATCCAAATGCCCCACATAGGAAACATCCAACATGTAAAGATGTCAACTTTAACACACAAAACACAAATCCCTAAAACAATGTAACCTCACCGGAGCTTTCAGCGTCAAATCTCTTCTGCATCTTAGGTGCCTTAGTTAAAGATCTAATCTTTCCAGAAAAGTCAATGAATGGTGGTGGCTGAGGATGAGATGCATAAGCAGGAGCTGATGAACTAATAGGCTTAGGAGACAAAGGTGTTGGAGTTCCATCAGGTCCATACTTTCTAGGTCTACCTCTCTTCTTCTTCATAGTCATAGTTGCTGGAGACAAGACCAGCTCAGACTTGGGTAGTGCCACAACAGCAGCTGATGGTTCAGCAGTCCTTGGAGCCACATGGTAGTCTGATGGTGCATCTGATCCCACCACCGTCACTGCTCCAATGCTTAATCCTTCCCCACCTTCCATTCACACAAATTCCTGCTTCAACAAAAATTTCTACAAACCCAGAAAAAATCAACAAAAATAAAGAAAAATCAAATCTTTTTTCAAGTAAAAGCTTGTATTTTTATGATGCTTACCAGATGGGAAAATGAGATTGAAATGGGGGAAGAAAATGGAGACCTGGAAAATAAAAAGGAGTGATTTTGATTTTGAGAGTAAAGGAAAGGAAAGAAATTTAATACTTCTGAAAAGTAAAATAATAAATGATTTCTTTAGTTGGGTTTATGGGGAAATGGAGTGAGGTGAGTTGTTGAAATTTGTCTGGAAATTTAATGGAAGTAAAGGAAAAGGATGAGCTTGCTTTGCTTATTTTCAGCTAACTGAGGTTGCAAGCTTTCTTTGAATTGTCTGAATTTTGTGATGAAATTAATGCTTTTTTGAGAAAAAGGTGAAATGGATTGGTTGTTTAATGTTTTGAAATTTGAAATGTTGTGTAATTTGGTTAAGAAAATGTTTGGAATCCGATGAAGAAATTTATTAATAAATGAGTTGGGAAAGGTGTAATTGGTTTGCCAATATTTGAAGCAAAAAATATCTTGCTTTGGAGTTTAAAATAATGTCATGTTGATTAAATGCATCGTGACATGTGGTACCAAACATTTTTGAAATATTCTAGTTTTGAATAGGTTGTTTCTTTAAGACTTTTGAGACATAATTATTGAATTATGTTTTGTTTATTATTGTGTGGAAATGTGGTTTGAATTTTGTTAGGTTCTAAGTAGGCAAGTAATCCAATGTATGACATGATTACATTATTTATTTAATTTATTTTCTTGGTAAGACTTCAATTTTTGTCTTGTACTAGTTTTTTTCATTTATAGAAGTTCAATAATGAAGTTACTTAGAATTTTATGAACAGTAAATGGCAGTTTTTTATAATTGAATGCAAATATGCGATTCATTGATCATTATAATTACATTAATGAGTGGAAGCCAATAAGGCTTCATTTATAGCATTTTGTGATTAGAGAAGCAAAATGCTAGCTCAGTTCTATTTGATACTTCGATAGTTGGCTGTTACTATCTTGTTAGTAAACTTTGCATGGAGCTCATTCTGAGTTTCTACAACCAGCTTGTGCTCATTTATTACACTACTCGGCTCTGTGCTTCCGTCATTGTTGATATTTCCAGTTTTCATTGCTGCACTGTGTGATATCCTACTTTATCGGACCCTGATCAGAAGGAAGTTTCCTTTGAAGCTCCAGGCTTTACCAATGAAGAAATGAAACTGATCTTCCAGATGCAGGAACAGGTCCATTACTTGACACCAATTCTTCGTTAACGACTGGGGCTTTTATAGGACATTGCTGATTATGAACAGCACCTCCACTTGTATTTCACTTACCTGGGGCAGTTTGTTTTGCTCATACAACTCCAACATTTGATTGCTAACTTCTGCATAATGAGGAAAATCAAAGCGGAAACCACAAAATTCTCTGAGAAACAGCTACAAACAGACAGCCATAATATATACTGGTATAACACTAATTTGGAGTAAAAACTCGTGAAAAAGGTAAATTTTTGTGTAACAGAATAGAATAATCAAGAAGTCAAAGCTTCCCCAATGTGTGTATATATATCACAGAACTAACAATTACAAAAATATATTTGATTTGTAATGAATTTAAGCGAACAAAAAACTTCACCAACCTTCTAACTGACGTGGTGAGACATCAAATTCTACCACCAGACTTTTTCTTCATCAGATGGGAGTTTGACTTTGAAAAATTTAGCAGCCAGGAATTAAGATGGCACCTGCTGCAATGTGGTGAGGCTTAAACTTCAGGCAGAATGAAGTCCTCAGCCAGCAAGCATTTTCTAGAGTCGACTCTGAGAACTAAAGAAGACACTGGAATAAATTTGGCCTCTAGGAAACTTGAGGAAGATGGTTTTATCCTACCCATCATTGACAAAATTCCAAGCAACTTGAGCAAGTGCATTTTGTGCAACCTTGAACTTTTAAATGGCTTCAACAAGAGGTTTGTAAAGATGGTGAACATTAAAGTCAAATGCTAATGTTGAAAGAACAACCCTTTCGCCATTCAGAATGAGCACATTCTGTTGCTCATATACTTCCTGCAAACACCCATCAGTCAAGATTATATAACTATCTCTTCAAAAATATCTGAAGCACAGACGTAATTCAAGGTTCAATTCCATGCATTAACAATATATTAAGAAATTAACAAAATAGATTCAAGTGTTCATAAAACCCATACCCGACCCTCTGTTTTATCTTCCGAGCGGCAGTAAGATCCTTCTTGTATATCATTTCATAATATACTAGAATAATAGAAGTGGAGCGATTGAATTAACTTAACTTACACTTTCAGCCTCATCCCCAATCTTGCAAAAATGTGAAGTACAATTTGCAGAAATATATCTCTTTCTTCAGGTCAATCTCATCACGTTTTGATGGATAAATGTCTCAATTACTACCGGGACCTGGTCAAGACGACCTATAGAAGCTTATTCTGTTCTCTACTCTGTTTTGGTATGCCTAAGAGATTAGAAAATTTCATCCTAAAAAGAGCGAGCTAATAATTACTGTTCAAAAGATCAGCATAAGCTTCACTCAGTGTATTGGTATAAGCTAGCCCACTCTCTCTTCACTATAACAAACTCCAATTCTCCAAGTATCCTACTTCCAACAACAATCCGCATATTGTAACAAAAACCTATTTTATCATCTTTAGACAAAAAACCCTAACAATAAAGCTCACATTACTACACACAACTGCACTCAGCAATTTCAAAAATCAGTAAAAAACAAATTAGGGCAAACCAATAAGCTACAGAAATTCGAAGCTAAACTACCAAAATTCCATACAGAGACTTGTCTCAACTCAAAGAGCTCACTCCTACAATTAAAACATAAATCTTTGTACCTGTTCAGCTGCTGAACCGATCGACATGTCTAGCGTGAGATCTCAATCGAGCTCCTCCGACTAGAAATCACCCTGACTTTGCAAACCCGAGTTCGATTAGGGTTTATTACTAAAAATATTACATAAATAACTTCCTAATAAATGTCTAAAATTTATGAAGATGGATTTTAATGGATTAAGTTTAATGGAGAGGGGTGAGATTTAATCAAATTTTGATGAGTTGACGGTTGAAATTATAGTTGATTTTGTAAATTTTGATTATTGCATCACAATTATTGATTGTTGAATTATTTTAAATTAACGATTGAATTCACGTCCTCCGATCTTTTACAAATTTGATGATCCTCTTCGAAATATTTTCTTGATATTCAATACTTTTAAGTTAGAAAACTCTATATTTTTTACAAATTGTAAAAGAATCATGAATTAAAGTCCAAACGTTTCATTTCGAAAAAAAGATAATGTGGCAAAAATATCGGACTGTTGAATCAAAAAAAGAAAAAAAGGCACTAATTATATATAAATGAATTGATAAACTAATTATTACGTACATTAATATAAATTCTAGAAGAGTCTCAAAGCTCATTTCTCAACGTCCCGATCGACCCGACTCCGAATCTCCCGATATCGCCCCCGTAATTCTCCGGCGAACACTTCCTCCGTGATTTCTGACTCTTTTTCTTCTGGTTCGAATTCTCGTGCTTATTTAATAATTGCTATTGGTTTAATTTTTTGATTGTTAGGGTTTTATTGTGATTGGCTGTGTGCGAGTGATCTTAGGGATATGTTGAATTAGGCATGTGATAGGGTTATGAGATTCTTGATTTGTTGCTGTGTTTTTGATTTGTGTGAATTATGGAGAGATTGTGTAGATTGGAGAGATTGGTTTTGGATGAAAACGTGTGTAGATCGTGACCTAGGAACTCATGCCTTCAATTAAATGTTATGTGAGTGAATCGTGGTGTTTGGTTTTTTAGCTGGTGTAGTGGAGATCCTTTGATGTGGAAGTGGTTAATTGACATGATTTTTTTGACTATATCTATCATGTTGTGAGGATTTATGTTGTTGAATTCTGGTAAGTTTTGTTTGGAGATGTGTTTGATGATGAATTGGGTTTTTTTGTTTGTTAGGTTCGTTAGTATTTAATAAAATGGATCCAAGGAGGGGGTCAGGTGATCCGTTTTTCAATTTTGGTAATCCTTTTGGCGGAATTGGAGGCTTTGGCGATTCTGGTGGCTCTGGAGATTTTATGTCTAGCTTTTTCGGAGGGAGGAGCCCATTTGATGATCCTTTTTTTACTAGGCCTTTTGGGGGTATGCTTCAACCCGGGTTATTAGGTGGAGGAGGAGGGACATTTTCCTTTCCCAAACTTTCCCCAAGGTGGATTTCTTGAAAATCAAGTACAGCCTAATAGGTCTAGAGGGCCAGTAATTGAGGAGATCAACTCTGAATCTGATGATGAGAAAGAAGAGAAAGGTGAGCAAAGAAATGTTAAATCTAGGAAGCACCCTAGGAGCAATTCAGGTAAGGAGCCTTATGTTGAAGATCCGGATGAGGTCGAAGGTGTGTCCAGAGGCTATCTAATTTGGTTTTTTACTTCAGCATGTTATCTTTTTATGGCTTCCACATTAATTCTAAAGCACTCCCTATTCCCTTGCTTTGTAGAAAGAAAAAGAAAGCAAGTGCAGAGCAGGAATCAGGTCAACATGCTGAACCATGTCCAGGGTCGGCCTCAAGCTCATTCCTTCACTTATCAGAGCTCATCTTTTACTTATAGTGGAGGTGATGGAGCTTATTACACATCATCAAAAGCTAAAAGGATAGGGAGTGATGGGGTAAGCTGGTAAAGTAGTCTATGGTCTTCCATCCTAGAGCCTTTCAGTTTCAGTGTAATATTGTATTGTTCCTCATCGTGAATCTGTCTGTATAGCTAACATTTGAAGAAAGAAAACAAGCTGATTCAAGAACTGGGGAGGCTAGCCATCACATATCTAGAGGGCTCTATGATAAGGTGCTGAATTAACAGTCATTTAGTTTTCACATTCCTTATTTCTTGTTTTCTTATCCATGCCACATCATGATTCATTGTTTCTATGATTGTTCAAGATTCCCACATCTATGAGTGCTAATAAAGTTGGCAATGGCTATTTGTAGGGACATTCTCTTTCTAGGAAGCTTAAATCTGACGGAAACGTGGACACTATGCAAACTCTACACAATCTTAATGAAGGTGACATGATTCTTTTAAACTATATCCGTGAACTGCATGCATTGTGTGATGATTGAACAAATAAGCATTTTGTTTGTGGATATAGGTGAGCTGGCTGGATTTGAAGCAGATTGGCATGGTAAAGCCAAGAAGCAGATGCCTCAATTGGCTCAATCTTTTGTAATCAAGGCTTTATAGGTAAAATTTGATAGAAGACAATTGACATTTATACTAAGTGCCCCATCATCACTATTTTTCTGAATATCTTTAAACCCACCTCGTAATTAAATTAGCTTCTTAGGCTCTAGTTTTTGATATTCAGTTTACATGATGTTAATATAATATCCTAGTATCCTGGTGGAAATGGAATGTTGCTAATGAGTGCCAGATTGGCTAATGTTCATATTTTTTACGTACTAAAATTGGAGCTACATCTGCATATTACCACAAGTTATTTTATAAAGTCTCTGTTTTGCCTGCTTGGTTAGTTGGCTGATTAGGGTCGTTGTGTCTCCAATCTTTCGAAACGGAATGATCTGCATCCTAATTCATTCACAGTGGCTCCTTTTCTTATTTAGCCTGTCTTTTTGTCGATTAAATTCAGAATTGTGCATATGATTTGCTTGTTTTGTCACGTTAGGGTCAGGCAACAGACAGAGTGATGAAGGAAGTCACAGAGGTTGGGCACTTCCATCTGCAGAACCCAGAGACCAATCAAGAAGACAGGTGTACTCTGGGCCAACAGAACAGCAGCAACCTAGGAGGGTGATATCTAATGTTGGAAACAAGAATGCTGCTTCTTCCATGCCGAAGAATGCACCATCAAGAAAATGAAGTGTTGGAGGTTGTAAGATGACCTTTAAGTCAGGTGTTAATGTAGCCGCTGATGCTGCTGCTCTGTGCAGCAGATAATATTGCAGTATATGTTTTTCTAAAGCAACTTTATACAACAGCCTTTGAGAAACTTATCAGTCTCTATAATCATGTTCTTCTATGACTGTTGTTGTATAAGCTATTAACTATGTTGGTATGCCTCTAGGTATCATGTTTCAGTTGTTAGTTGTCCTAAAACTAAGAAATAGCATGAACTACCACAAGGCCATGGCTGTCATGACTAGATGTAAAGAGAATGCTATACACTATACAGCTCTAACTTTTCATCATGAGCAAAGATTCAATATATACAACAACATGATTTGGAAAGAAATCATCTCCTTATAATCAAATGTTCCTCCCCTGAGTTCTGATCTATATGCTTTATCCACCTCCTCCGCCTCTCCTTTTCCACCCTTCCTCCGCCTTCACTCGCCCCCACATACGCGATATCCAAACCTTTCCCCACCGGCAAGAACGTCGCCCTAACCAGCCTCCCTCCCCTCTCTCCCTCAATAACTCTCCTCCACCCCAAACCCGACTTCATCGCATTCTTACACACCACCACTGCTCCATTCTTCCCTAACTTAGCCACCCTAACTATTCTACCAAACTCCTCATCCCTACAATCAACCACCAAGAAATCTACTCCCTCCATTTCACTAATCACCTTCTCAGCCTCCCCCACCACCACCTCAGGACACATCCCAGCCTCCTTCATCAAGTTCAAATACTCAGCTTTCACTTCCTCATTTTCCACTATGCATACATGCCTAGCTCCTGTATGATGACTTGCAATGGCTAGCCCTACGCTTGTAGCTATAGCACCGCCTTTTAGCCATATCTCGACTATAAACTTCGCTTCCCATCCTGCGGCCGTAGCTGATATCAGCTCTGCTACGCTTGATTCTTGATGCATTAAACCCTACACAAATTTCCAAAACCACTCATCAAATAAACTTTACACCAATTAACTTGTCACATATTTAGTTTTTTTGGACACTTACGGATTTGACGGTGTCTATATACGCCTTGGCGGCGGCCTCCGGTGACCAAACCAGCTTCATGATAATCAATCTCTATATATAAGAAAGCAAAAATGAAAGATGGGTTTTTGTTGTTGAGAGGAAAAGAGTGGTTTCCAGTTTTATAGACAAAAGACAAAGTGATATGGATGAAGATGATGTGGTAATGAGGTGTGGGGTGCAAGCGTTGACATTTGAAACAAACAACACAAACGTTGTACAAATCAATTGCTGTCTTTTTTTGTTCAACGTGTGCTTTTTCTTATCATTAAAACTTGGATCAGAAGTTTACAGGATTTGGACTTTTGGATTAGATCAATTGCTTAATTTAGCTTTTCTTGTTAATGAAAGACTAATCCCTGTGCACACCAAATAGGTAATGTTCAAATAAAAAACAAGAGATTTTTTATCATAAAATATCAAATAAATGAAATTCAGTATTTAAGGAAATCACCAAGCTTAATAATTATACAAAGAAAGTTTGTTAAGAAATTGTAATTAAATATCTCTTGCAGCTAAGTATTTAATTCTAATGTACTTGCAGTAAGAATGAACATCATCATCACCATATGTAAATATATAGCATGCTGAAGATTGAGTCAATTAATTTTGTACAATATCCTGTAGGCCATAAATGCTCAATAAAATTAATAATGTATGAATCGATTGCTACAATGACATTCAGAGAAAAACTACTAAAATATTTCCTGATTGCAGAAAAAAATAGTTCCTTTTCTAACTACTTTTGGATTTCGGGATTTTATTTTATGACACTATTTGAGTGAAACAGAATGTGAAAACCTAAATCATAAACCCTAAAAAGTCATAGGACGATATATTCCTCTGGATATCGCGCTGTCGAGTTTTAATGTTTTTTTCTACTAAGGAATAGTATTACTTTAGGACTGTTGGTATATCTGTTAGCTGACATCTAAGCACAGAAATACATGGTTAGGAACAGATGACTTGAACCTTAAATATCACACTGGAATCTCCTGACCATTGAACAGATTTAAGGGAGTTTGTGTTTTAAATGGAAAGTAAACCAGCAGTGCACCAGAAAACCAGCAGCCGAACCCGACCATAGTTTGAAAAAAATGAAATGAATTTAGGAATATTGACCACAAAAAATTTTCTGTTGTGTGTAAAATGAATCAAACCAAACAGAACAAAATCAAACTAACAAAACAAGTAAAGTTGGGTACCTGATCGTGTTTGTCGTCCTCTTATTCGTGCGTAATCTTGACGCTGTTGGCAAAGTCTGCCAACAGTATCAACTGATGTAACATCATGTTTTAACCGACTATAACTAATTTTGTTCTTAGAAGAAAACTTATTTATTTGACCTGTCATTTAGGAGATGTTGACAGGTTATCCAGAACATGAGTCTTTTATATACCTCTGCATCAAACAAAAGTTGTTAGTTTTATCAGCAAGAGAATTTCCGCACCTTTGTACTACTAAACAATTTTAAAACTAATCGATATGAGATCGTAACAGTAAAACTATTCTAAATTTTGTTCGTCAGAAAAGAAAAAATTCTTTGTTGGGAATTTACATTGGAATTGTATAATAGTCTGGAAAAAAGAGGGACAGTTTTAGATTTTACTTGCAGGAAAAGGAAACTTGTGAGCATGTGATAGGGTGGTCTAAAGCATCAATTTCTTTGAATCATGGAATGACATTGATAGCATACTTGGGTTAAGGATGTGAAGTATATTGCTGTTGATTTTCAAGAGGTTATGAGATTATAGTCACCATAATTGACATTTCCGGATGAATCCAGATGCATAATATGATCAAAATAATTAGACAAATTAGTCAGAGTCAGCCAGTACACGAAAAGAGTGTGTTTGCAATGGCTGGAAGTTGCATACTAAAATTTTACAACTTTTCTTCAATTCTGCAGATTATATCTGTTGTTTTCTGAAGCCATCTATCAAAAATCTAAAGAGTTTGGTAGAATATAGACAATCTGATTCATGAACAAAAAGCAAATTTGAACATTGACTGCAACGAGTAATACTTTTAAGTTTTACTATCTGGAAAGAGAGATAACTTGCTTCCATGCAGGAGGATATTATCTGTTTATTTGGGACCTCCGCCAAATTTAGCCATCATCTTTGCAATGATAGGAGCAACTTTAGGATTTGATTGGTGCTTGGCCAGGTTAGCAGGATTCTTCATAACTGCAAAATCAACCATTACGTACTTTAACGAAAGAAAGAGGTGAATTTTTGGCGCACTTTGTTGCAGGTGCCTTTGATTTACATATCAACAAGGATTATTAGTAATAAGGCAAACAAGAAAGCCAGCCTATGCAAGTTAACTCCGAAATGTAAATGGACAAAATTACTATGCATAGTTTACTCCGCAAAATCAAACGATCTCATGTGTCATTATACCCATTGTTTTAAATATTTCCCATTGTAATGAGATATCATCATAAAGTAACTTGTAAAGGTATTAGAGTGACCATCATTAATAGTTTTCATTTTTTCGGAGGGGAACACCATGCTTCGTATGAGTAAACCCCTTATGTGATTTTAAACCAAGGACATGTTGACCAAATCCCCAAACAACAAATAAATTTGACGGAATAGATGCATTATAGTTCCGTGGTGAGATACAGTATAGACAATACACTACAATTTAGGTGCATCATGTTTATAGTCATTTAATTTCTAATGGAATTGAGTGAATCAGACATGGCTTCGAAGTCCACATGGTTTATCGTATATGAAAATTGGAATTAAGTATGCGCAGTTAATTTCAAAAACACACAGACATGACCTTTCAGCCTAACGGATTGTCAAGTTTGAATGGCACAAAATACAATTAGTCTTAATAAAACATGTACTACCTGGCTGTGCAGTTGCTCACAAATAATAGATTGAGAGAAATAGATAAAAGGACAGATACAATCAAGTGCATACCATCTTGAAGAGCAGCCATCACTTCCGGATCTTGGAATGCTTCCAATAGCTCAGGATCCTGAATATAATTAAAAAGAAAAAATTGATGAATAAAACTAGATCATCAAATACAGATCTAATACGTGCTACCGCAGGAATTAATGACAATCACATGTTAACAGGCTATTTTCATATTATTATGTAGGCCACAATATTGATAAATCTAAGGCCACAGATGAACAAGATTAGGAAAGCAAAATATTAAAATGAACGCGTTGATGATAAAAAATGAAACTGCCTCGTGTAAGGCTAATATACCAAGCTCTAAGTTCGACTCAGAGGTTTTGGACAACTTGTAAACAGAAAAAAACTATGACTGTATAGGAAAACAATTCTTACATTCAGTATTTTGCTAAAATCCATGTTCCCTGGTGCCCCGCCAGCCGCACTGCCAGGGAAACCACTAGGCATGCCTCCAGGCATTCCACCAGGCATGCCACCAGGGAACCCGCCAGGCATGCCTCCAGGGAAACCGCCAGGCATGCCTCCAGGGAACCCGCCAGGCATGCCTCCAGGGAACCCGCCAGGCCTTCTAGCTGATGCGCTCTCTTGCTTCTTTGCTCTCTCATACGCAGCCTAGTACAAAAGGGAGCCTGAATTAGACGCTAGCAACAAAAAGAAGAGTTTCCAATGTAGTTCCAATGTAGAATAAGTTAATAATGCAAATATGGAATCCAAATAATTTTCATTTTCCAATGGAAGGTAGCATAGCAACCTGAGCTTCAGCCTTGCGCCGCTGTCTTTCACGCAAAATTCTCCTATCCTCTCTTTCTTTGCGCAATCGTTCATATTTCCTTTGGTGTTCTTCAAGTCTGTGTGCATTTGGTTCCACCTTTGACAAATTTCTCAATTATTAAAAAACATAAATGAACTATACGAATAAACACACCAGTGTTTGATGTCTTAGCGCTAAGATTAATGTATCACAAAATTCTGGACAGTAGAGACCAAACTACACACAGAGTTTTAAAAAATAACCCTTAAAGTAAGCTGACCTTTTTCAGTACAGCATTTATTTCTTCATCATAGTCTATAGTGGATGCTACATGAAGATCCTTTGCAGCCTCCGCCCACTGGCCAAGCATAGCTCGAGCCATTCCACGAGTTTTGTATCCCCTTGCCGAATCAGGGTTGATCTGACAAGTGAAAGACAGATAGTTAGCCAATTACAACTTGTATTTTCAAATATAAGTCTAACAAAGGTACAAATAGCCACATAAAGCAGTATACAGAAACCGGTATACATGAAAAAATAAATTGCCTAACTTCTTTGGTAATTGACGGGAAACGTGCATGTAAATCAGTTATTCCTCCTGATCCAATAAACTAAAAGAGGCACAAATGACTAAATGAGCCTCTCAGTACGCAACATATAAGCCTACCTCAAGTGCTGCATTAGCGTCCCGTATGGCAGCATTAGGCTTCTTTAACTTGATGTACACACTAGCTGTTGATATATAATGTCTCATGTTAGACTGCCACTTCGCCCATGACAAAGTAAGTGGATTCTTAAAATAGCTAACTACGTACCTCTCGCGGCATACATTATTGCAGATGTTGGGTTGAGCAAAATTGCTTCCGTCAGCTTCTCAATTGCCTCCTCTAGTTTACCTATCCAAAGCAACACCATTACTCATTTTCTAAACTCCAAACAGTATACCCCGCACTGAACTAAAACGTACCTTCAGAAATGGCATCCATCGCTATAGCTTTTGCCTCTTGTGACGCCTCTCTGTTCTCATCCGTAACCTCAACAGACTGGTCTCCCATCTGCAGTACAACCAAACCAACCACACACACAATATCACAACATTGACAGATCCAAGTAAATTCACATGCACATGTAGAACTAATCACACTGAAAAGCTTGACACATACAGTTACCACAAAATGCAAATAATACCTTCTGCGGAGGATCATTGTCAGGTTCAACTGTCTCACCTTCCAGCTCAACATCTGACTCCACTATCTCATCTTCCTCCTCCTCTTCAACCTTCTTCACCTCTTCTTCCTCTATCTCCTCATCACTCTCCTCAACCACATAACTCTGCACAACAACAAAAACCACATCCAAAAACAATCAACCGACTTTCCAAGCACCATAAAACCTTAACATCCAAAAAAGATTTGAAAACAAACATACAGAATTATCTCTTGCAGAAGGAATCTTAGCGCCCAAGCTGCAACAAGTCAGCAACCATCATACCAGTAAGTAGATAACAATATTAGCATCATTTTTCAATAAAACTTAAACCCTAATTTTTTGAAATAGGTGATATGTTCGCAGTTCGTACCTCTCGAGATAGTCACGGAAGAAGGAGAGGGAAGGGGAATCGAGCAGGGAAGGATCGGCTTTGCATTGATCGACGAATTGCTTCAACTGAGAAATTCTAGCGGCGTCCATTGCTGAATCGATTAGGTCAAATTGCCAAGTCAACGTGATTATAAGTGTGATGAAATGATTTTGCAGAGAGCTACCAGGGGCTACTGCAGAGATTGGAGAAAATCGGGGCAAACGGCGTCGTAATGATGTTCGGTGATATGACTTACCGTATTTCTGTGGGCTACGCGTATTGAAAGACTGATGTTTTCCAGTTCAAAATGAGAGAAATATCTTCACAACAATTGATGTCCAAAACTTAAATTACAAGAAATAAGGTTACTTTGAATCAGAGTCATAAGCAGTTCATATAGTCAATAGCCCAAAGATTTTTGCCGACACATAAGTTTGTTGCTTTATTTGACTTGGACGATTCCAGCACTTATTAGTTTCTGGATTTTGTTCATCACCATGGGGTTCTTCATATGATCTTGAGCTGCCTTTGGGTTTTCCTGTAAATCAACCAACACCTGCAGGCACACATGTAAACATGTTAAACTCTATAGATTGTTTTGCAATAATATGAGAGCTTTTGGTTTTCGATACTTGCCTGTCTCATCACTGGATCTTGAAGGATATTTTGAACTTCAGGGTCTTGCATGCCCTTTGCCTGGACATATGCAAATTAGCCATCTTACTTACTAAAACATTTCGACAGAAATTACTGTTTTATCTCGACAGCTATTATAACAAAAGCAACAGCAGTACCTGTCTCTCCTTCAAATCATCTGCGCTTATGTCTCCTCTGCTTGCTTTGTTAATTTGCTCAACACATCTGCAATGTATGACATAAATTTGCAAAACGCTTTAGGAAAGCATCAACCACGTGAAGCAATTCACATACTAGTGGAATTGGTCATTTAGGGTGTTTCAAGCAATATAAAATAAATTTCAAAACCTTTTTATGCCGTCAATCAATTCTGGATTCTTGGGATCGTATTTCAGTCCCTCTTGGTATGTTTCCAGAGCTTTGTCATACTCCTTCATAAAGAACTGAACAGCTCCCTTTCTCGTGTATCCCTTACTGAAGGTTGGGTCAAGCTCAATGCATTTCTCAGCATCCTTCAACCCTTCAGGCATTGCTCCTAACTTTGTGTAACACGCAGCCCGGTTGCTATAGGTCTGTTATAAATTTAATAGAACAAGAGACCATGATTACTAGAAGATCATGCATTGATATTCTAAGAACGGTAAAGTTTTACTACTCGATACTTACCTTTGGCTCTTTGGGGTTCCTTCTCAATGATTCTGTGTAATGTTTTATAGCCTCCGGATACTTCTGTTGCTTGAAATATTCATTACCTATAATACAGACCGAAAGTCATTTTCATCATGTGTATCTGACAACCAAAAATATTGGATGTGAACAAATAACACTCCTTGCTAAAGTACCCTTTTCACGCTCCTCATCAGCTATTTGGGGATCATAATACTCTTGCTGTTCAAGATCTTTCTTTGCTTTCTCAGCTTCATTAAGCTTTTTCAATGTGTCTGGGTTACGGTGTTCAGTAAGAGCTTTCTGGAAAGCTTCAATTGCAGGCTCATAATCTTTAGAGCATTTTGCCAATTTCACAAAAGCATTTCCCTTTCTTGTTAAGGCCTTCGCAACCATCTTGAAGTCTGCTCTAAGCTCTCTTCCCCTTTCAACAGCTCTATCACAATCTTTGATGCAATCTTCAAACTGCAAGCAACCAAGTTTGAGAAGTATTATGCATATTCATTGGCCAGTAGCAAGTTCAAATGGAACACCAAACTAAAGAGAGCTACTTTTTAAGAAATGCAGCAGATTCTTGGCAATAAGAAGTAACAGAGAAAAAACAAATACTAGAACAAAAGAAAAAACTAATCTATAAATCTCAAAGGAAACACCAAATTGTAAAAGCTGTACACATTTGATACATATCTGCAGAAATCACTTAACAAATCTAGTGTCCAAAAGATCAGCGGCTACATAAACGAATAAGCATTACCATTGCAATTATATGCCATTATATTGTACTTATCCTACTTCAAAGTTTAAACTTTAAAGGACCTGACAACAATGTGCCGCATAGCAACATATCGTATGCAAGCCATACTAAGCACCAATCATTATGCATACGCCACTGCAAAGTCAAATGGCTATAATTCTACCTAAAAATGTTCAAATCTATCAGTAATCACTAATCAACAGAATAGAAAACATCCACCAAACTCCACAATCCCAAAACACCGCAAAAACTATTGATGTTCAAAAAGGTTAAGATTTAAAATTTTCACTGCACATTAAAAGAAGGTTATATTCGTTCGGAAGTTCAACGCAAACAATGAGTTCGGAATGGAGTATGCATAAATAGAAATACAAACCAACATGCGTAAAAAGGTATTTCACCCACCTTCCCCATCTCAAGATACACAGCAGCCCTATTTGTGATGTACGAGATATCCTCATCATCAAGCTCCATTGCCTTAGTATAATGCTGAATGGCCGTATCAAAATCCTTCTTCTTATAAGCAGCATTACCAGCCTCTTTCTCCTTCTGCGCCAATACCTTATTCTCACTCCCACCGCTCTCCTCCTCCATCGGCTCTGGCTCCGGCTCAGGCTCCACCTTCTTCACATCTGACTTCGGCGTCTCAGCTTCAACCTCCCTCTGCGACGATGAAGATGGTGCGTCAGAAGGAATATCCATATCATCGGCTCCGGTCCTCAAATTAATCCCTAACAACACACCCAACGACTGCATCACTCTCTGATCCTGCAAATACAAATTCAAATTATTCGGATTCCTCTGCAGATCCTGCATCTTCTTCACAAAATCCGGCTGCTGCATAAACACCCTAGTCGTTAGGATCAGCAGTCAACTTCACCCACATCTCCGGCCCAAACGCATCTCCAAACGGAGACGGACCACCACCAGGCATCGATCTCTGTCTAGCCTGCCTACCCGCAGCCGCTTCAGCATCTGCCAATCCAGATTTCAAAGCCTCGTTACTCGGATCAACTTCCAATCCCTTCCTATAACGCCCCACAGCCTCATCCAACTGATTCAGTCCCTGATAAGCTGCTCCAAGTCGACTATAACCTTTCGCCCAATCAGGCTTCAGTTCAACAGTCCGCTTCGCATCTGATAACGCATCGGAGTAGTGGTTAAGTGATGCGTGTGCCGCGGATCTGTTGGAGTAGAGGACGTGGTTTTCCGGAGCTAGGGAGATGGCGGTGGTGAAGTGGCTGATGGCGGTGGAGTAGTCGCCGGCGGCGAAGGCTGCGTTGCCTTTGGCTTTTGCTTCGTCGGCCATGAATTAGGGTTTGATTGAATTCGTGTGATTTGAGATTGAGGTGAAGTGTGGTAGTTTAAGTATGTTTAATTATTAATTATTAATCGTGATTATTGTAATTAACAAACTTCATTACTAGTGATTAAGAATAGAGTTTTCTCAGAAAGCATATTGGATACGAGGAGAGCTATCAGTATTTTATATTTCAATTTCATATTTTTTAATTTTTCTTAATTCGCTCAAAGACCGGTCAGACCTCACATTCAAGACCGCAGAGATCAGATGGTCGACGGTTAAACTACTATTCTTTATAATTAATTAGATAAACAATTGAACTATGATCTTATGAATAAATTGAATTGTTATAGAATCAAAAATTTGAGATGTAATTTCACGAATGTAAGCAAATAATACAGCAGAACAATAGTACTATAAGACTGTTTTCTGACGTAGCTATCAAATTTTTCTATTCAAAGTACACAATAAGTATAATAAATTCAAATCCAGTACCAGGGGCAAAAACGTCATTCTTAAACACACACTAAGCGCGGCTCTTGCAACCATCTGAGTGGAGTGCTTAGCGATAGTGACTACGTTTTCATTTTGTATTCTCTCGTCGTGTCCAAACCCTAACTCCCTAATCGCGCGATCTGTGCCCTAATTCGACCTTTCGGTAACCGATCGACTATCTCGCTGTTGTTCCGCACGTCTGAGTTTTCCAGTTTATGTATTCAATTGTTTTTAAATCGTTGTAGCGACCACTTAAGCCCGATTATGAGTTTGTACTTTGTAGTCAGTTTTGTTGTTTTTCAAATCGATTCTTTTGATGATTTTGTTGCTGGTGTTTGTTGATTTTTTATTCAATTTACAGTGCTTATAATGCTTGACACGGAAATGGTAGTGAAATGATCTTCAGTGATGAAGTCTGTTTGACTTGTCCTGTGTACGGTTGTTGTACAAATTAGGCTTTTTAATCTTTCTGAGGACAGCCTTTTGTGTCAGATTCCTGGTATGCAGTCTGAATGTTTGAGTAATTGATGACAAGTTGCTTGTGATGCCATTTGGAAGAGATATGTTTATACGGAAGATGTTATTGAAAATGCAATGCTGGATGCCATTTTAATTCTCTACCTACCAATTTTTTCATTTTTCATAATAATTGTCTCCACTTAGGATTGTTGGTTGTTAGTTTTTGTTTTGATTGAAATGGGACACAAAAGTGATGTAGTTGTGCGTCTCTGGATCATTAGATGGGTGCAAAGAAGAAGCCGGCAACACCTATGCAAAAAAATCCCCAACTTGTCTGGGTGCCCAATGGCAGCATAACGGCTAGGAATCTGAGGAGCAAAGACCTCACTGGAGTAATTTTTGGATGCACACACCACACAATTCAAGAATGTCTAGACAATCTATTGTTTGGTTAGTTGACTCACGTTTCAGATTTCTCACAGAAATTTTAGAGTTATATACTTGTATTTCTTGTTGATTACAAGAATATAGAATGCTTTGTTACTGTTGCTGTAGGTTTACCAGCTTCACATTATGCATATGTGAGGAACATCAATCCTGGCATGGTGCTGTTCCTATTTAACTACAGTGATCGAAAACTTCATGGTATATTCGAGGCAACAACCTCTGGTCAGATGAGAATCAACCCGTATGCTTGGAGTTCAGATGGCTTGAACCAACTCTGTTTCCTGCCCAGGTATGGTGTAAGTGTGACTTTCTATACTGATGATTTGAATTTGAACTGTATATTCTTGTCTCAAATTTATAATCTACTCAATCAAGTTTTCCCCGTTACTCCTTGTGTAGGTTCGAGTGAAATATCGGTCACGGTGCAAACCACTAACTGAAGAACAATTCAAGCCCGTTATAGCAAAAAATTATTACATTGAACATCATTTCTGGTTTGAGTTGGACCATAAACAGACAAACGAGTTGATTGCTTTATATTCGTCGAATGCAGTCATCAAAAGTTCTCTTCCGCATACTAAGATGAAAAATAATCATCCTGTGAAGAGTTTGCCCTCTAGCAAGTTGGGAAATAATGGTAACTCGCGAGCTTCCTCAAACTTTCATGTTTTGGCTATCGATGACCAGTCTTCCGGAGATGAAACCAATGAAGTTGCCGAGAAATACCATCCGGAAATAGTCCAATCATGTGAGGGACGCTCTTCGGCTTCTGTCCTGTGTAACGCATTACCTACTGTGGAAGAGACTAAGTTGGATGATTCAACTCAGTATCAGGAACACATTAGTTTAGCAGGTCAGAATAGTTCTACATCAGAATCAGCTCCTCCATGGAATGAACTTGGATGGGTGGAAGATGGCCCACAGCCCGAGGACACATCAAGCATGGATGATTCTAAACAGTGTTTTGTTAAAGAAGATGCGAGAAGCTTCCCGAAGAAGCAAGCAACTGGTTTAGAGGTGGACGAGAGCTGTGTGGAGTGCAAACAACTGCCCACTTCGATGTCTACTGGGGGAAATTGCAAGTTGAAGACTCCTCGCACTGGCCAGCAAAGTGAAAAGGAAACTGTAGTCATGAAACCGAGATTTGGAACTCCAGGCCCTTCAGTTTCAGACTTAGATAGTCTCGAGACTCTGAAAGCTCCAACCACATCATTGTTTCCCACATTAATGAATGAACAATTACGTGAATCTCCAATGTCAGGGAATAATCATACCAAATTGCAAGCAACAAGGGAAGCAGAAAACTCAAAACTTTCATTCCTCTCAACCCAACCACAGCATACCCTGACTTCTGAGAAAGTTATTGCGGAGAAAGCAAGCTTATTTGTTGGGTTAAACTCAGAAATGCATTTATCCGACCAAAATTTTATATTGTTGAAGGTACCTAACTTGCTTCATTTTCATTTCACTTCCAACATTTTTTGTTCCTGTGTATTCCATTGTGACTTTTATTTGTTCATATTATTAAAGCTGGCCAAAGAGCTTGAAAATTTGAAGGCGACACAAATCTTGCAGACATGGAAGGTCAATTCCTTGGAACATGAACTGGTAACTTGCTTGTTTCAACTAAGTTTTATGACTTGCTTGATCCACTGATGTTCTTCATTTTGCCTGACCTGTCATGATTCAGATGTGTGACAATATATTTGTGCCATTGAAAATGTAGGGGAGTGCTATTTTATGACTGCCTTTTTAAACCATGCTTTTTAATCTCCAAAAGTATTGACATACTCTCTGCCGTTTGGAATTTAAACTCCACAAAATCCGTTCTTGTGTACGTGCCACATTGTGTACAGGCTTGCTTTTAGATTCCAATTTTAAACCACCATTAATCACTGGTAATAACTGATGAGTATCACTAATGAAAAAAGGAAAAAACCTGACTTGAGGATCACGTGCTCTACACCTATATTGTTAAAATCATGTTACTCATTAGTTTGATTCTTATGTTCATTACTGGACGTGGTATGTAGTCGTATTTTGTATCTTAAATTTTTATGTATTTTGACTCATTGCATGTATATTCGTGGTCCATCTCCATTTCAAGTGCTTTGGTGGTTTTCCAAAACTTTGTTTGATATCAGTTTGTCGCTTTGCTCTAACAAGTATTGGGCACATTTTCTTATTAGCATCACACTGCTCAATGATGATATTTCAGGCTGAATCTAAGGAGGAAGTAAGGCTTCTAAGCATAAATACGAAATTCTGGAATCTATATCACGCCCTACGAAAGAATGTTCAGCTAAATCCTGTTATCCATCAACAAGTGATGTTGAGCCAGCTTATAATGAATCTATTATTCTTGTGGGAGGATGTGATGGGGAATCCTGTCTATCCTCTTTAAATCTGTATACACCTTCTTCCGACATAATCACATCTTTAAAACCCATGGACGCTGTACGTTCTAATGCTCCTGCCACAAAATTGAATGGTAAACTATATGTTCTTGGAGGTGTGAACAGTGAAACTGCTTTTTGTTATGATACAGGTTAGAGAAAAGACTATTATGTACATGCTAATGCTTTTTCTTCTTGCATTACTGATTTGAATTGTTTAGTTAGCATTTAGCACTGAAATACTAACACCAAAAACTGCATGCTTTGAACTTTTGAAGTTGTGTCATACAACCCATCAAACGACCAATGGACTACATGCCCTCCACTAAAGCAGCCAAAGGGAAACCTAGCTGCTATCTCTGTTAATGGAAAGGCATTTGCAATTGGCGGTGGGAACGGAAGCGACTGTTTCTCAGAAGTTGAAATGTTTGATGATAATGCTGGCATGTGGTTCGAAACAAGGTCTATGAGAAGCAAGGTGAATTAACCTGTTTTATTTAATGGTGGTTTTTTAGTTTTCCATGTTTTTAGAATTCACTTAGTCGATTAGTAAAGTTTAAAATTTGTTGTGCGTAGAGTCGCTAAAATTCTTTTACTTTTCAGATTAAATTAATTTGGTTGATTAAGGTAAATAATAGAAAATGATCGTTGAGAATTTTAGTTAATTATATTCTAATATTGTGAATGTTCACTTATTGTTCATTTTGTCGATATATAGTTCACCTTGTTTTTGAGAATACCAGTTTCGAATCCCCTCTCAATTAATATTTTCTTTTTACTTGAGGTGATTTTTGGCTTCTTTTTATGTGCTTGTTTTTGTCCACAGCGTTTTGCACCTGGTGCAGTTGAGATTGATGGCATTATATATGTTGTTGGTGGATACAACGGGAAAAACTATTTGAAGTATGATATCAAACCCTTTTGTTTTATTCAAAGATAATTTATTTAGGGTATGTTGCTCATTTTGGTGCGATTACTTGCGGTTATTGATTTTTTCACCAACAATTTCGCTCTTTCTTATCCCACATCCAAACTGCCATCAGCCCTATCTCAACAGGCAATCACAATGGACAGAAAAAGAATATAGATAGTGTTTCTGATTCAATAGCTAATAGCAGCAATCTTGTTTTGAAGTTCAGGTTAAGCTGCAAATCAATAGTTGAACCAAATGAAGTGGCTGAATCATTAAAAACCCTTTTCACCATCCGTCTACTTGCTTAATTCTATGTTGCCTGACTGCCTAAATTTTATCGATCTCAGATCTGCAGAAAGATTTGATCACAGAGAACAATCTTGGACTCCACTAGAAAGCATGAGGACAGCTAGAGGGTGTCATTCTTTGGCTGTTCTGGATGGGAAGATGTAAGATTCTCTATTTCGAAGTCTAAACTCTAAAATTTAGCTATTTGATTCCTTTGCTTGTACGGATACTTCTATAAAACTGCATATGTAGTGTTGCCCTTGTGTCAGTTTCAAGTGAATAATACATTGAGATCTGCAATGATCCTTTCCAAGGTTATGAGCATAGGCTGCATGTCTCATACCACCCTTGTCCGTCGCACATGAATATAATACGATTGTGAAATGAAACTAGTAGGATAGCTTATCAAATCTAGCCTACTGGCTTGATAAACTGAATCTAGCCTACCATAATTAAATTCATCAATATACCGTAGTTTTTGTGATAGATCTTAGTCTGTGATGATTCAGAAACCATTAGTGGCATGGCATGAGAAAGAAAACTTTGATCATAATGGTTCAGACAGGTCCTCCTTTAGTTTCTTAACATATAGGAGGATCTTATAATCTACGTGATTTTGAACGTACCATAATCTGTTGTGGACCATTGGTTGTGGTCATCGAGTGGATAATGATTGTTACAGCTGATCTATTAAAATGCTAGAGGTCTAAGGCATTTCTATATCTCACATCCTTTAGCTTGTTCTCTTATACAGATATGCTTTAGGTGGCTATGATGGAAAACAAATGGTGTCATCGGTAGAAGTTTTCGATCCTCGGAATGGTAAATGGATGAATGATAAACAAATAAACACTTCCCGAGGTTATGCTGGTGCCGCCGTGCTAGGGGAATCTATATATATTATGGGTGGCATGAAAGACCATGTTGAAATCTTGGATACTGTAAGTTGTCTTTTTTCCGAAGACAAAAAAGGAACAAGTCATTTGCCTCCCTCTATTTAAAATCAATGAAGTACAGTAGTTTATCACAGCTTTGATTCTCAATCTTCTTCTCGCCTTGTTTGTATAGTAAGGGTCACATATGGTTCCATGTCATCCACACTATACCAACAAATTTTCTGAAGTTCCATTCTAATAAAGTTATGCTAACGTGATTTTCAGGTGGAGTGCTACAAAGAGGGTAAAGGTTGGCAGAGGACTAAACTGAAAGGAGTTGGGAAGAGGTGCTTCTTTTCTGCAGTTGTACTGTGAACATTCCTATGCACCAAACATTAGTGAATATCCTTTTCTGTAGCCATCAATTTTTTTTTGATATCAATTGTTCAGTACAAAACTGAACTGGAAACACTGAGGAAAAATTTCAGGAACGAAACAAACACAGAGCTAGGTTACAAAGAATTTGAAAGAAACAGTAGAATAGTAAATTTGTTCATCCAGCTCCATGATTGCTCTGTCGCCTTTCGTGCAACAGCATCAGCATGCAGATAGCACGTGCCAGCGAGTAGCACCAATAGAAAACTGACAGAAATTTGAGCGAGCGAGCAGTAAGGAAAACCACCGTAATTGTCATTGAAATATGTCCAAGAGAACTATTAACCGAAACTGCCGTGATAGTAAAATGATGATAACGTTGAACCGTCAGAAAAATAGTCCGGATAGGAAGTAGACCTGGACACAGTGCAGAGCAAGACAAGGCCAACGTATAAGAGCACAGTAAGAACCACGTGGTAATTACTCATGCAATCGCAGCAGGACCAACACAATCAACTGAACCAAGCATGAGACAAGGTGACGCAGCAGAACAAGAACACGCCACATGGCAACACAAGAAAACGCCAGCCAGCAGTATCAAGTGGATTGAGACGGCGACACCGCCACCGACAATCCGCGACCCAGAGACAGCGACGGCGATGACCGCCGAGCCACACAGGACAACTGGAACAGGAAAACCCAAAAAACAGGAGCAACCAATCGAGGCTCGAGAAAGAAGCAGAGCGACCGCCGGAGAGCCCAGCCGAATCGACGACGAGACTCACAGAAGCAGCGCTAACAACCACCAGGAGACGATCAATCGGCGCCGAAGAAAACCACGCCGCAGAGAGGCGGAGCAGCAGTAAAGGAAACGGATGGCGGATCCCCACCGACACACGGATCCAATCTGCAGAACGGACCGCCAAAAACACAAGCACAAACAAAACCTCCAACCTGCAGAACCACCCGAAACCAAAAAACCAAAAAACCAAAAACCTCCAAAAAGAAACAAACACAACCACCTTGACGGCCAAACGAACACCAATCCAAAAAAACAGCAGTGCCACAAGAAGGGCACGAAAAGAAACTCAGCCGAACAAAACGGTGAGCTGAAAAAGCTCAATGGACGACGACGACGACGGCGGTGAAGTATAAGGCTGGAGAACCAGCCGTCGTCAGACGCCGAGAGTAAAGAGGACTACCCAGCACACACCCTCGCACATAGGACTCCACACGATCCTCACCAAACTCATAACATCTGCACGGTAGAGAGAGATGCTGAGGTAGGGAGAACGGAAGCGGCGAGGAGAGCTTCCTCGCACACGATCCTCAGACCATTTTATTTTCGCGCTTCTGTAGCCATCAATTAGTCGATCCCTTGAGCACATATGTAGAGCGGTGATATAGCTTACATGACACTTTAAGAAGATCAACCAATCACCACGGTCCAATTAACAGCAAATGACAAATTTTATTATTTGTTAGATGGATTGAGATCATGATAAATGATTAAAGTGATTAAATTCGAATATTAATTAAAGTATGCGGTAGGATTGATTTTATGGTTAAATTTTTATTTTTATTTTTATTTTTTTCGATAGCGGTTAAATTTTTATTATTAAATAATAATTAATCAACGATCGATATTTTTAAAATTAAGTAAGTAAATAAACCTAGGTCCAATTAGAGTCCGTCCGGTTCGAACTATCTCGGGTTCGCTTCCTCAATCTCCACTTCACTTTCTCCAAACCGATCCCAACGATGACGTCATCTGCGGCCTCTTCTCCTCCGCCCTCAACCCTCATCGAGCCACCACCGCCGCCCAATAACCTCCTTGGAAATCTCATTAACTTCGACCGTGACCTCTCACTCCATCTCTACACCAAATCACAAACCCTGATCCCTCGCTTCATCCTCCAAGCCCTAGAAATCTCTGGCGACGGTCGCTACTTCTTCCCGATCATTATCATCTCCTTGTTCCTTCTACCTCATCTCCGCCCTATCTTCACTCCTCTCCTCTTCGGCGCTTTATTAGATCTCGTTGTGATCGGCGTTGTGAAGTACATTGTGGGTCGGCCGAGACCGGTTTATAATAAAGGGATGCATTTGGTGGTGGCTGTTGACCATTGGTCGTTTCCTAGTGGTCATTCTTCGAGAGTTTTTTTAATTGCCGGATATTGTTATTTGGTTTGGGATGAGATTGTGAATGTGGTATTGATGAAGGTTGGAAATGGAGATGGTGATTGGGGGATTGTAGAGGAGGAGAGGTTGAGGTTAGGGCTTTGGGTGGTGTGTGGATGGGCCGTGTTGACTTCACTTTCAAGAGTTTTGCTTGGTAGGCATTTTGTGTTTGATGTGGTGGTTGGTGCTTGTGTGGGTGTTGCTGAAGCGTTGGTCACTTTCCGTTATCTGCAGTTTTCGATTTAAGGTAAGGACGCGTTCAATCCTGTGTTTTATAATCTTTGGCTTGATATGTCATTGCTGAAATGAACTTGATACAAGTTTAAAGATTGCATTTTCAAATTTTTGTGGGCTTGTGCAACAAATTCTGGTGAAATATCATTGACTATTTTGTTGTTTATATCTGATTATGGTGCTAATATATATTGAAATTTGACATGCAATTGTATTTAACTTAACCTTTCACGGATAGTCCGGTCACCTGTTTGGTACAATTGCTACCTCTACTAGACTGGCAGCAGATACTGTTAAATGTTACAAATAGAATGGTGTTTTAACTCTAATGTTTTGTTGAATTAGCTTCAGAGATTACTCGGGTCTTGAGCTGAATTTCATTACATATAGAGTTTCGAATTTTTTTAATTTCATAGTCGAAATTGTAAACACTTACATGTTGAAAATAGAAATTGTAGAATGGAAACGTAAGTTATATTTTTTCTACATGTTTAGTCAGCTTGAGGCTCTTGAGCAGCATTGGAATTAAGTTCTAAAAGAAATTTCACAGTTTGTATCATACCAAATACAGCGATTCGACGAGTGCATTGATTGTTAATGTACCTAAATATATATGAAAATAATAAGAGTTTGAAATTAATTTTACAGCTGGTATACATTTGGATGTATGAAAAGGTAATGAAGATAATTTAAAAAAGTGACTGCTAGTTATAAGATATTTTTGTCATGTTTTGGGTCATAATTGGGCCGAAAAGAAAATGGTTTATAACACACTGTTTGGTCACACATTCATCCAGTTTCTAAATATGAACGAAGGGTGTTATATTTTGGCCTAAGTAATTGAGTGCATTCATAATCATACTATGTTTATACTAATTTTTTGATGTAAAACATGCAATTTTAATGATCATTTATCCCTGTGTAAATCACCTTATGTTTACTTTACTATCTGAGTTACGTTAATCATCCTGCGTTAAATTACATCAAACTATGTGTTTCATCAGAGGGCTTTTGCCTTATCTATTAAAAAAAGTATATAATAACTATTCGTCTGCGCTACAAACGCTCCTACAGAATGCTGTTTCGAATTTAGTTTTCTTATTTGTGAATTTTCTAAATAATTATGCCATTTTCCTGACCGTATTTTTATGGTATATTGCCTCCAGGTTGATGACTATTTGAATTACAAAGAAGTACAAGTACCTCAATGTGATTCCTTATATTTTCTCACATTGTTGAGTGATTGATTGCTTTGCTGGACCATCTTGATGGATTAACGTGTCAGTGAGGCGTTGGGTCGCAGCATTTTTATTCTCTTTACCCTTAATCAGGACTTCTGAGTTCTGACCGTTACAGTTTTGTTGAAGTGGAAAGAACACAGAATAGGTATTGGTTGTATGCAAAACAGGGATGTCATAGGCCAATCCTTTTTCAGTTCGACATGAAAGTGGATCATTACATCTAACATTATATGTATACAATTGCTCGATGGCTGTTTACAAATGTTAATTATTCAAAGCCAAAAGTGTCATATACGTGGTCTAATGTTAACTGTTTGTGTGGCCAAACCTTTCAACCAAATATAAAGTTTGTCAATTATGGCGGACCATTTTTCAGCCTCTCAGACACTGTTTGTTACACATATATCATTGAAATTACTTACTCCCTCCCTCCGTTCTACTATGTTTGTCCACTTTGATTATTTTATACCTCAGAAATAATTAAAAAGATGGACAAACTTTGTGGGACGGAGGGAGTATATTCTTTCTTGTTTAAACTTAAGAACATGAAACACTGAATACTTAGTCTGCTATTTTAGGATTGCGGCTCAACTACACTGCATTCTAGTCTACAGTGTTCCGTGCTTTCAAGTGTATCACAGTTACCTGAGCTTTCAATCAGAGTTCTTATAAAATCAGAGTTCTTATAAAATAAAACAACCTAAGAACAATACAATGAGTGGGATTTGTGGCTGAATGACAATATTTTAAGTTCATGCTTCAAAGTTACTTTACCACTTTCTTTAAGACAAATTTCTGAACTCAGTAAAGACAGTAATATTAAATATGATATCACATGAATACATAAACTTTGAGCTTTATTCATTGCTTGTACTTATGCAAGTGAGTTATTACAATAAATTTCTTGAGACAACACTATGTCAGTTTGCTGAGCAGTTAGTAGAACAATCATTGACGCATTGTTCGACTTCTTCCGCACCTACAAAAAAATATATAAAACACAATTATTTGTTAGACACATCTGAAAAGTATGAATAAAAATGATTGCATTAATGAAATTTAAAAAGTGCTTACGGAGATCGTCTTTTGTACTGATATTTGTGCATTTCAATGTAGCACATTTCATCGCGCAATCATAAGATTCAACACTTTGATTTGACAATAAAGTTTTCTTTCGACAATCATTCACACATTTGACAGCACAAACAGGAACTGGATAAGTAATTAAACAAGGAATCATACATTTACCATAGCATATAGGAAATTTCCAATCAATAGCCGTAGCTGATCTCATGTGTGTTCCCAACATGATCACAAAGATTAAAACAAGTGACACTTGAACTCTTGCCATATCTTTTGAATTATGAATTGCTATTGTGATTGAAAATGAATAAAGATAACTTCATTTATATACTGAACTCGAACTGCGTATTATTTACTATCTCATTCTCGATTAGGATGATCATACATTTTACCAATCTAGAAAGATTTTTTCGCATCATAAAAATTTCAATTTCTATTATCGATAGTCATATTACGTTAAAGATACTTGTAGAAATTAAGTTATTCTTACTCATTTGGATGTAGCATGAAATAATCTTCTAAAGGTTTTGGAAATAAATAATCTAATCAAGGGAATGTAATGGTATTTTTTCAAGATGGAAACTAATCACTAGTTGATTTGGTGATATGTTCTCAGTTCAATTTCTGACTTTGCTATGTCTATACATTTGTAAAAATCTATGATATATCAAGTAACTCATTGTCATTTTCTTTTTAATAAATATACTCACATATATGGTTCAAACAATTAAGAAAACATCATTGTAAGACAATAACATCAATTGATGTTACAATAATATCTTATATAAATCTCTTTCTCTTCCTTAATGTTTGTTCACTTTTTTTGGACGATGTCCCCTAGTTTTTCACCCATATTTTTTAAACATGTCATTTACAGTCACACATTATCTACTTTTACCGTTTCTTAAAAACCGTAAAATAAGTGTTTTTATACAAATAAATGAAGACGGAAGAAGTAATAAACATTGTAACAGATCAATTGGTAGAAACTCATAAACACTAAATCCCAACAAAGATATGGAAAACACAAGACACAACACAAAGATTGGAATCCTTATTGGGCCATCAACTCATTAGTAACAACAAAGCCCAATCTCATAAGGGCAAATATGTCATTTTCCCATCATCACATACCATATTTGAATTTCATATAAATAGCAGCTCGCGTCAGCTCTCTCATTTCACTCACCGACTCCCGTTGCATCAAATCTCAGATCGTATCTTTCATCCCCAAATCCAAAACCCTAAATCCACTCCACACTCCTCTCCTCGTGTCCTCCGCCCATTTCCAATCCGATACACACTCAAATCAACCATGCCTACCACCGGACCCTCCACAAAAAGAATCAAGCTGTTCGGAGTCGAGTTCGAAATCGAGATCGAAAACCCGATAGACAGTGTGAGTGATGAAGTCAAAGATGACGTGGCGGAAGTCAATGATGACGTAGCGCAAGCTTTGAATAGGATAAGTGAAATTGACGCTAGTGTGAAAGTTTACAGAAACGTTAGAAAAGATTTGATTTGTTTATTATCTCGGGTTGAAAAGGGAGATGATTTTGAGCTGAGTAAAAGTCATTTGAATTTATTTACTTCGCTTTTGTGCGCAAATGTGTTGTGTGAGCTGTACTTATCGAAGCTTGATCATAATAAGAAGATTGGGGAGGGGTTGATTAAGAGGTTTGTGACTGGAGTTGATAGGTTTGATGATGATTTGCGTATCTATGCCGCACCTGCATTGATCCTATTCTGTAAGCGTGTGAGGGAAAATGAAGAAAGTGAGGCGCTTTATGGTGATTGTAGGGGTACATTGGGACGGATTTTTTATACTGTTAAGTATTATGAACCGTTTGTAAGTGAGTTGAGAAGGTTGGTTGATTGGAAGGATATTTTCCCGCATGTGATTGAGTGTGGCGAGCAGCTTTGGATGAAATGGGTAAACATTTAGATTCGGTAGGGATTATTCAGTTTGAAGGTGGTTATGAATTCTCTTCATTTGTAAGTGTTGTTGTAGATGGGATTTTGGAGATTGTGAAATTGGAAGGTCAGGTCAGGATGCCGTACGGAGTGTTGGTCAGTCCTTATTGCGAGCAGCTTCAGTCTCTGTATCGGTTATTCTGTCAGTTGCGAGAGAAGATGGGCTTGTTTCTCACTAGAGCTGATCAATGTTTGGGTGTAGAGCGTGGAGGATATGATACATTGTTTAGGTATTCATTGGAGTACCTTGGTCTGTCAAAGGCATTACATGAAATCTCCAAAATTTATAAAGGTGCTGGAGAAAGCATCATGACAATGTTGGAGATGGGGAAAGCTTGTTTTAGCTCTCTTGTCATGAGGTTTAATATTGAAGATCTTGTTGAGGACGAAAATGGAAATGGATGGGTTTTTTACTACAGTAATATTCTAAGCTTTGAAGCTAGATGGCATCTGGCTAGAAGTTTTTTCCCATATTATATGGCAGATTTGGACGATGATAACATATCTGGTCTTGAAATAAAGGTACACCGGTCTAGCTTATTAGCTGATTCATGTAAGTTTGTAGCTCAAGCAAATCCAGGAAGTCTTCAAGATGGATTGTCTATACAATTCGTAAATGAGGTGGCCACTGGTGCTGGTGTTTTGAGAGAATGGTTAGCAATGGTATGCAAAGAGTTATTTAACACCCAAAATGCTCTCTTTTCTGCGAGCCCAAATGATCATCGAAGGTTCTTCATCAACCCGGGTAAGGGTTTTTTGCATTGTATACCGCTTCAGTGGCCAACTTGCCACTATTGTTTAGCTTTATGTCCTGTTATGTGCTTCGTTTATTACAAAAGATTTTGCCGCTTTTTAATTGAGTTGCTTTTCTTTTTAATGCGGTAAAGTATACAATACTAAATATAGAACTGGACAATAATGGGGAAAATAGTTTTAAATATTTAGTCCTTTTTATGCCGACAAGGCATATCTTGTAGCCTTCGTACGTAGTGATGATATTAGTCATTTGCATATATATTTCGCAGCAGTTTGTTGTCATCTTTAATGTCAATGCAACTGAGCTTCTGTGCTTAGTAATATGAAATGCTAAATAATATATGTAATGACTAATGCATGAGTATATCATGAAATCAATTAGAATGAGTTCAAAACCATCAGACATTAAGTCATTTGGGTTGAGGAGGGGAACATTTTATAAGTATATTAGAATCACTCTAGCTTGAGTTATATCTGATCAGCTTCGACTTTAAGTTATTCTCAAAACGACGTCGTTTGTTTATAATAGTATCCTAAATGTCATTGATGTCCGTTATTAACTAAATATTTTTTAGTTCGAAAGATAGCATTATGAGCACAGTTTCTATTTAGGAAGTTTTAGAAAAGATAACCTGAAAGATACTTAACAGAGATTGGAAATTATGGCGTAGATATTATACTATGTATTATGGAGTTTATACCATCACTAGCATTATCGGATACTAACAGTATTTTTTTGAAATATTTACTTCTGCTTTCTTCAATTTTTTCATTCACGTTATTATTTATCTGATTTTTTCTGAATTCACAGCATCCGTTGTGCAACCTAGCCACTTGGACTACTTCAGATTATGTGGCATGGTGATTGCGTTAGCTTTGATGAATCAAGTACAACTCGGGGTAGCCTTTGATCGTGTGCTCTTCAATCAGCTAGCTGGTCTTGATGTCCAACTTGAGGATATAAAAGATACAGACCCCATGTTATACCGCAGCTGCAAGCATGTGTTAGATATGGATGCTGATCTGGTGGACTCTGATGCTTTAGGGCTTACTTTTCTCATCGAATTCGAAGAGTTTGGATCAAGAAGGGCCGTTGAACTCTATCTGGTGGAGAGGAATACAAGTGAACAGTAGGAACCGAGCAGAATATGTTAATCAACTCATTCGTCATCGCTTCCTTGTTCCTACCTCCAATCAAGTGGCACATTTATCTGATGGTTTTAGAGAGATATTTTATAAAAATGACATGCAGCTATTTTTCCGCTGCTTGAAATTTGAAGACATAAATCGAATGCTTCGTGGCAGTGAGAGCGACATATCCGTTGCAGATTGGAAGGCTCATACATATTGCGATGGGTATAAGACTACAAACCGTGAGATTTCGTGGTTTTGGAAGGTATCTCTCTACTCACTTTTATTATGAGCTAACCATTAGCTTCTGTTGTAGCAACGAGTCTTGTAAATTTATTACTATTCTTTGCAGATTGTTGCAGAATTCTCACAAGAGAAACGAAGGTTACTTTTATTCTTTTGGACCACAATTAAGTATCTACCAGTTGATGGGTTCTCTGGTCTACCTCATCGACTTGCCATTTGCAAAGTGGGTAGCACAGCTGATCATCTTCCCTCCTTCCAGTACCTGTTTTTATCAGCTCTCCCTACCGAGATACCCAACATACAAGATAATGAAACAACGAATTGAGGTGATCGTCGATGAACATGTCGCCAGCAGTTTTGGGAAAAATTGAACTCTGGCCGGGTGTCACATTTGGTATGCGTGAACATTGTGCTTTGCACATAATGGAACGCATTTTAAGGTTGACAATCATCAATTGTGGATTCAGTATATGTTGTAACTTATGTTAAACCATCTGTAGTGTCTCCCGTATGGATATTTTGTCTGTGTGAAACGTTATGAACTTCATGGTCAGGTTGTTTGTTCTTAAATTTGGATTTTGTGTGTCATTTTCTTAAGATACACTGCAGAGTGCAGAGTAAAGTGAAACATTAATAACAGTCAGTATATACAGACCCGCACGTGCGGTATTATAAACTATCCACCAATCACAATCCTCCACGTGTCCCTCAACAAACACATCAACACAAAATCTCACTTGAGCTCCTCCCACAGAGAATCACACTTCGTCCTCCCAAACCCTATTCTCTGAAGAATCGAATTGTAGACCTTTATAGGAAGCATCGTGAATGTCGTCCCTGAATCGACTACTAATATTCCGTCGCCGTTGGAGTTGATTCCGGTAAGTGATGCCGGCGCCGGGATGTGCTTTTTCTCGACTGAGGTTCCCATCAATCCGACCAAGTAGAAATACGGACGCTGAGAGTTGTGGAGCATCAGAGTGTAGACCAGGCTGCCCTTTACTTTCCTTTTCTTTCCGTTGACTTCGGCGTTGACTTGAGCATTGACAGGGTCAGCGAGGCGTCCAAGAATTAACTACAATACATGTTTGTTCAGCTTTTGCACATGTTTGGTTTAGTTTTTGTACATGTTTGGTTGTACACAAAAATACATGTTTGGTTCAGCTTTTGTATATGTTTGGTTCATGCACCATAACAGTAAAAGGTTTAGTCTTTGATTTTAGTTTCTATGAAATCGAATTTTTTAATTCATTTAATTTTGGGTTTCCTCAAATTTAGGTTCTACCATAATAATAAAGGGTTTAGTTTTTAATTTTTGTACAAAAATCGGATTGTTTTTAACTTAATTAGTTTTGGGTTTCCTCAAATTTAGGTAACCGCTCAAATCAATTGCTTATTTCATGACTAATTTGCCTTGATATTATTTTACTAATATATTTTAATTTAAATGATGATTTTATTTTAAAATCTAATTTAGATCTGAACCATACATTCTTTCATGATTGAATGGCTCATATTATATTTTATGTTATATCTTATAAGTTCGTTTCATCAGATCCGTTCTCATATTTTACATATCTAGAAAATATTGATAGTCAATGTTACGTTAAAGATAATTGTAAAAATTAAGTTATGGTTATTCATTTGAATGTAGCATGAAATAAAAATTTTCATCAAAAAACTGAAATCTGTTACACATTGAGCTATGCCTTATAGAGGTTTCAGAAATAAATAATCTAAATAAGGGAATGCATTGGTATCTTTTCATGGTGGGAATTAATCTCTAGTTAATAATTAATATGGTGACATGGTGATATGCTTTCGATGCAATCAAAATCTTAAATAACTTGAACCACCTTGAAAAATGCTTAAACCATCTTGATTAAAAGATCAAAATTCTTCCCTAAAGATCCTTCCCGGACTGTTATCTCGCAGTGTCCTCCTGCATGAATTTTATGACACTCCACAAGAAATCCCGACAAAGATATGGAAAACACGACACAAAGATTGGACTCCTTATTGGGCCATCAACTCAAGTAGTAACAACAAAGCCCAATCTTATAAGGGCAAATATGTCATTTGTCCATCATCACATACCATATTTGAATTTCATATAAATATCAACTCGCGTCAGCTCTCTCACTTCACTCACCGACTCCCGTTGTATCAAATCTCAGATCGTATCTTTCATCCCCAAATCCAAAACCCTAAATCCAATCCACACTCCCCTCCTCGTATCCTCCGCCCATTTCCGATCCGATCCTCACTCAAATCAACCATGCATCCCACCGGACCCTCCACAAAAAGAATCAAGCTGTTCGGAGTCGAGCTCGAAATCGAGATCGAAGAGCCGATAGACAGTGTGAGTAATAAAGTCAACGATGACGTGGCGGAAGTCAATGATGACGTGTCTCAAGCTTTGAATAGGATAAGTGAAATTGACGCTAGTGTGAATGTTTACAGAAACGTTGGAAAGGATTTGAGTTGTTTATTATCTCGAGCTGAAAAGGGAGATGAACTTGAGCTGAGTAAAAGGCATCTGAATTTATTTACTTCGTTATCGTGTGGTAATGCTTTGTGTGAGCTGTATTTATCTAATCTTGATCATAATAAGAAGATCGGGGAGGCGTTAATTAAGCAGTTTGTGACTGGAGTTGATTGGTTTAATGATGGTTTGCGAATCTATGCTGCGCCTGTAGTGATTCTGTTCTGTAAGCGTCTGAGGGTAGAGGAAGCAAGTAAGGAACTTTATTATAATTGTTGGTTTACACTGGGACGGATTTTTCATACTGTGAAATATAAAGAACCGTTTGTAAGTGAGTTAAGAAGGTTGGTCGACTGGAAGGAGATTTTTCCATTCATGATTGAATATGGGGAGCAGCTGTTGGATCTATTGGGTAAGATATTAGAGTGGAATTTGCCAGGGATTGTTAAGTTTGAAGGTGGTTATGGATTCTCTTCGTTTGTAAGTGTTGTTGTAGATGGGATTTTGGAGAGTTTGAAATTGGTAGGTCAGATCAGGATGCCTTACGGAGTGTTGGTAAATCCTCTTTGCGAGCAGCTTCAGTCTCTGTATCGGTTATTCTGTCAGTTGCGACATAAGTGGGGGTTGTGCCTCACTAGAGCTGATCAATGTTTGGGTGTAGAGCATGGAGAACCTGATACAATAGTTGGTTTTTCGTTGGAGTATCTTGGTCTATCAAAGGCATTGCATGAAATCTCCAAAATTTATACAGGTGCTGGAGAAAGCATTATGACGATGTTGGAGATGGGGAAAGCTTCTTTTAGCTCTCTTGTCATGGGGATTGAGATTGAAGATCTCGTTGCGGAAGATGATGGAAATGGCTGGGTTTTTTACTACAAGGATATTCTAAGCTTTGAAGCTAGATGGCATCTGGCTTGTAGTTTTTTCCCATATTATATGGCAGATTTGGACGATGATAACATATCTGGTCTTGAAATAAAGGTACACCGGTCTAGCTTATTAGCCGATTCATGTAAGTTTGTAGCTCAAGCAAATCCGGGAAGTCTTCAATATGGATTGTCTATTCAATTCGTAAATGAGGTAGCCACTGGTGATGGTGTTTTGAGAGAATGGTATGCAAAGAGTTATTTAACACCCAAAATGCTCTCTTTTGCACGAGCCCAAATGATCATAGAAGGTTCTTCATCAACCCGGGTAAGGGTCTTTTGCATTGTATACACTTAAGTGGCCAACTTGCCTCTATTGTTTAGGTATATGTCCTGCTATGTGCTTTGTTTATTACAAAGGATTCTGATGTTTTTTTATTGAGATGATTTTCTTTCTATTGCGGTAAAGATTACTAGACTAAATATAGAACCGGACAACAATGGGGAAAACAGTATTAAATATTTAGTCTTTTACGCCAACATGGTATATCTTGTGGCCTTTCTTCATCGTAGTGATGATATTAGTCATTTGCATATTTATTTGCAGCTATTTGTTGTCATCTTTAATGTCAATGCAACTGAGCTTCGATGCTTAGTAATCTGAAATGCTAAATAATATATGTAATATATGAGTATATTATAGAGTCAATTAGATTGAGTTCAAAACCATCAGATATTAAGTCTTTTGGGTTGAGGGGAACCTTTTATAATATATTAGAATCACTAACTTGAGTTTTATCCTGATTGGCTTCAATTTTGAGTTAATCTCAAAAAGACGTCGTTCGTTTATTATAGTATCCTAAATGTCATTGTAGTACATTATTAGCCAAACCTTTTCAGCTGGAAATGTGGTATTAACAGGAAGTTATCTAACAGACAACCTGAAAGATACTTAACAGAAATTGGAAATTATGGTTTACTATTTATTATGGAGTTTATACTGGCATGTGCATTATCTGATACTAATAGTTTTTTTAAATGTACTTCTGCTATTTTCAATTATTTTCATTCAAGTGATAATTTCCCCGTTCTTTTTCTGGATTCGCAGCATCTGTCGTGCAACCTGAGCACTTGGACTACTTCAGATTATGTGGCATAGTGACTGCGTTAGCTTTGATGAATCGAGTACAAGTAGGCGTGTCCTTTGATCATGTGCTCTTCAATCAGTTAGCTGGTTTTGATGTCCAACTAGAGGATATAAGAGATACAGACCCCGTGTTCTATCGCAGCTGCAGGCATGTGTTAGATATGGATGCTGATCTGGTGGACTCTGATCACTTAGGGCTTACTTTTCTCATAGAATTCGAAGAGTTCGGATCACGAAGGGTTGTTGAACTCTATCCTGGTGGAGAGGGAATAAAAGTGAACAGTACGAACAGAGCACAGTATGTTAATGAACTTATCCGTCATCGCTTCGTTGCCCCTACCTCCAATCAAGTGGCACATTTATCTGATGGTTTTAGAAATATGATGTATAAAAAGGACATGCAGCTATTTTTCCGCTGCTTAACATTGGAAGACATCAATCGAATGCTTCTTGGCAGTGAGAGTGACATATCCGTTGCAGATTGGAAGGCTCATACATTCTACGACGGATATAAGAGTACAAGCCGTGAGATTTCCTGGTTTTGGAAGGTATTTCTACGCACTTCTATTATAACCTAACTATTAGTTTCTGTTGTAGCAACAAGTCTTGTGACTTTATTACTATTTTTCTCAGATCGTTGAAGAATTGTCTCCAGAGAAACGAAGGTTATTGTTATTCTTTTGGACCACAGTTAAGTATCTACCATTTGATGGGTTCTCTGGTCTCCCTTATCGACTTGACATTTGCAAAGTGGCAGGCACAGCCGATCATCTTCCCTCCTCTAATACCTGTTTTTATCAGCTCTGCCTACCAAGATACCCAACATTCAATATAATGAAACAACGCATTGAGGTGATTGTTGATGAACATATGGCCAACAGTTTTGGGAAAATTTGAACTCTGGGTCTCACATTTGGTAAACGTGAACAGTGTGCTTTGCACATAAGGGAATAGTACATAATAAGGTTGACAATCATCATCTGCAGATTCAGCATTTGTATGTAACTTAAATTAACCATTGAGTAAATTACTGTAAACCACCTTTATATTGGGTGTCTTTTGACAAAACCACCT
The DNA here is from genome assembly GCA_006409495.1 of Sedum album. Classification (NCBI taxonomy): domain Eukaryota; kingdom Viridiplantae; phylum Streptophyta; class Magnoliopsida; order Saxifragales; family Crassulaceae; genus Sedum; species Sedum album. The sequence continues at coordinate 130,697 of QZGG01000088.1, forward strand.
CTATAAAAATATTTACTTAATAACACCTTTATACTATAATTTATTGCCAAAACACACCTTTTATTAAAATTACTTAAAACCACCTATATATTAAGGGATAATTGCCGAAAACCACCTCTTATAGGGCGTAATTACCGAAAACCACCCCTTATACATTTTATTGTCGAAAACCACCCGTTGTTGGTTTGTTTTTTGCTAAATCACACATTCTAACGTTTTCCGTTCAATTAGTGTTAAATCTCCGTTAGATGGATTAATTAGATTAATTAAATTCAATTAATTCAAATAATTAGGTTAATAAAATTCAATTAATTCAATCCCCAAATATCAACAGAGATAATTGCCGAAAACCACCTCTTATAGGTCGTAATTGCCGAAAACCATCCGTTATACATTTTATTGCCATATCTCTAAATTCTATGACCTTTTTTATACAATTTTCACACTTTTGTATTACTCCGTCTGTCTATCTAATCGACCAATTCAATTAAAATCAAATTTTAATTTTAAACGTTAAGTTGAATATAAATTATATATAGAGTAAGGACCTAGAGGTTTTTAACAGAAAACTTAACACTGTTAACTAAAGGTGTATTCTGACAATAAAGATAGTATACTGGTAGTTTGCAGAAAATAATTTGTATACAGGTGGTTTTGTCAAAATACACCAAACATAAAGGTGGTTTTAAGTAATTTTCTCTTCTAAATAATACTCCTATGTATATAGGTGGTTTTATGAAAATGTGATTAATATATAGGTGGTTTTAAGTAATATGTATATAGGTGGTTTTATGAAAATGTGATTAATATATAGGGGGTTAAGTTCTAGGAAGACAAGTAATTTTTGTGAGACGGAGGGACTTCATCAAAACCGTTGATTTTGATTGATCTAACGGTTGAGATTAAAGTTAGTTTTTAATTAAGTTAGGCGGTTGGATTTGCAAAATGCAGGGCGGTTGAGAGTGACGGTTATTAATATCAACCGTTAGATTCATGCAAATCAACGGTCGAGATGATGTCTCTCCGTCTCACGAATCTTTGATTGTCCTTCTCGAACCAATTCCAATATATAGGTGGTTTTAAGTAATTTTAACAAAAGGTGTGTTTTGGCAATAAATTATAGTATAAAGGTGTTATTAAGTAAATATTTTTATAGAGGTGGTTTTGTCAAAAGACACCCAATATAAAGGTGGTTTACAATAATTTACTCTTAACCATTTGCAGTGTCTCCCATTTTTGTATTATATTTGTGTGAAATGTTAAATTAACTTCATGGTCAGGTTGTTTTTCTTAAATCTGCTTCTTGTGTCATTTTCTTTGTTGTCGATACATTTGCATGGCAACGCTAGTAGTACTCCCTCCGTCCTTATAAGTTTGTCCACCTTTTTGATTGTTTGTGAGGAATATAATAATCAAAGTGGACAAACATTATGGGAGAGAGGAAGTAGTATTTACAGTCCCGCACGTGTCTGTCAACAAACAAAACAAACACAAAATCTCACTTGAGCTCCTCCCACAGAGAATCACACCTCGTCCTCACAAATCCAATTCTCTCCATCGCTAAATCATAAACCACCTCAAAACCCTGCTGATAATAATTCCCAAGTATCCCTCCGGGCCCACCCAACTCATCATCTCCACCGTCCATCAACATCAAACACCCAACCTTTCTCTTCCTCCCCTCATCTCCACCGTCCATAAATTCATAAAAATAATTCCTCCTGGGGAGCGTCACACTCGATCCGTTCCCACCATAATGCAACGTTAGCATTGGAAGTGATGCTCTCGCCACGTCGTCGTTTTGATAGTAACAATGCGACAGCCCTGTCGTTGACTCTGGTTGACTCAACCGCTTCCACTCTTTGCTGACTCTCTTGTCGAAACTTTCAACAATCGAATTGTAGAATTTTGAAGGAAGCATCGTGAACGTCGTCCCTGAATCGACTACTAATCCTCCGTCGCCGGTGGAGTTGATTCCGGTAAGTGACGCCGGTGCCGGAATGTGCTTTTTCCCGATCGAGATTCCCATTAATCCGACCAAGTAGAAATAAGGACGCTTCGGATTGTGGAGCATCGGAGTGTAGACCAGCCTGCCCTTTACTTTCCTTTTCTTTTCGTTGACTTGATCGTTGACTTGGTCGTTGACAGGGTCAGCGCGGCGTCCGAGGATGAGTGGACTTGATTGTCGGATTTTGTCGGATTTGAAGGAATGAGAAATCAGGCAATATGAAAACTGGTTACCTATCTGGGGATTGATGGCGGCGAGCTGAGCTGGGAGAGAAAGTGAGCCGCGGCCGAATCCGGCGACACCGATCGGCTCAGCTAAGGCGGTGTGAGAACATCCGAATGTTAAGTTCATAACCTTTAGCGACGGGATTGACAAATGGTCATTATGTAATTTAGCGACGAAACTTCCGTCGCCATAGGCATAGTAGAAAGCAGGGCATGAGGATGAAACAGGGCATTCTGAAAGCTCGATTGATTCAAGTGGACAGTTTGACATAGCGCATAGGTCTGAAGTGGGCGCGGAGGAGTGGACGGAGGAGCAGTGAGGGGAGGAGCAATGGACAGGAGTGGCGGTGGAAGAGGCAGTAAGGTTGAAATATTTTTGGTTTTGGTTCTGATTTTCACCTTCGCAAAGAATGCATTCAAAAGGTGAACATGGGAACCAAACGACGTCGCTTCCAGTGTCCATGTACATAGATATGGACTGAGGACGTGTGGATGAGCCTATGGAGAGTGTGAGTGTGTAGTCTGAGCCAGGGGAGAGAGGGAGGGATAGAGTTGAGGAGTGGTGGCGAGTGGTGGTGGTTTTGAGGAGGTGGTGTGGGGATTGGGAGTGGAAATGGGGCCGAGAGAGGATGTGTGTTAAGGGGAGGAGGATTGTGGATGAGCTTGTTGTTGATAGGATGGTGTTTAGGAGGATTAGGAGGATGAGAAAAAGAGTTGGTGCAGCCATTGATGGTTTCATGTTCATGTCAAACAAAGCAAATGCTCATAAATATATAATGTGGATTGGTTATTTAGTCTTTAATATTATAGGTTGGTGGTTCAAATGAACTTCTGAGGTATGAAAAATGAGGTGGGTAACGGAGGTATTGAGGAACGCTCCACAGCATATTCATTATTAATTTATATTCTTAAAGTTGTCATTCATTGCTTTTTGGATTAATAAATACTCCACTCAATATAATTGGATTTATAATTATCATATATCATTCAACTACAAGTATGAACTCATCTAGGAAGTATTTGGATGAAAAATGAAATGGAGGTGATTAGGGCTGAACATAATCAATATGATATAATAAACTAGTGAGTAGTAATATTTTGTGATAAAAATGACAACTGTGTGGTGAGGTGGAAGTACGTGTTAGGAAAAGAGGATGACAACATAGGCTGATGCTGATAGGTTTGTCACATTATTTGCTGAAGCTGCATGGTGACTTTTTTCAACCTTTGTGAAGTTAATCAAATACTCCCATCATTAGTTATGGAGATTGGTGGAGTGTAAACTGTAAAAGTAGCCAATCGCTCATTTTCAATGATTACAAGTTATGGGGTAAAGAGTCCATGTCACAATTATGTCTTTAAGACTTTCAACAATCGATTCAGTTTTCCTGAAATGGGTCAAATAACTCTACAAGTTTGGCACTCAAAAATGCATGGCGTTATGACGTTAATCCAAACAAGCTGTGAAGTCTATTGGCAGCTGTAACGCATACTAAAATAGAAGCAGCCTCCTTTACTCCACTCCCATCCTTTTCATGTTTTCCAAGCGCCAGCTGCAACAAGAGTGACACTTTACTATGCACAAACTCTCTAGCCTCCAATACGTCCGTGCACTTCACTTATCTCTTTTGCTTTCTTTAAAGCTTGTAATCATGTAGTAGAAACATACAACAGACAGCTACCTAGAATTAAGCAACTCATTAGTTTAATTGTGTTTGGTGCAGTTGATGATAACATTGATTATATATTAGCTGCCCCAAGTTGCGCCTTACCTAAAAAAGTGAAGATGGTGTAGTAAACTAAAGTTAAGTGAAGTAGCAGTCCGGTTTGATTTCTTAAATGGTGCACACGGGTGGCGGCGGCTTTGTCTTCTTCTGTTCGTGTTGGCTTCTTCTTCTTTTTTTTGATTTGTTAATTGTTTTTATTAAGATGTGAATAGCGTTACATCATACTCCCTCCTCCGTTCCTATTTGTTTGTCTAAAAACATGAATTGTACGGTTTTTAAGGTAGAAAGAATGTATGAAATGTGTGGTTGAGAATAAATGATTTATAAATATATGAGTAAAAAAGTAGAATATGTGGTTGATATTGAAGGAAAGTGGACAAACTTAAGGGGACGCCCAAAATAGAAAGTGGACAAACATTAAGGGACAGAGGGAGTAGTTTACATGTCAATGTAATTAATTGCCAACTACTAATGAGATAGCCGACCTATAGCTAAACCAGCTGGCATGGATGCATGGTGGATCAATATAAACCTATGGGAAGCAAGGAGGAGTTTCAGAAACAACCAAAGTACATAATGCATTAGGGCAAAACAAAAAATAAAGTTGGCAGACATCCACCACTTTGTCAAAGTTGGCTTCATGAATGATTGATTGATCGATAGGGCCATGCAAATATTCAATGACTTATATTTAAAGATGGCTCCAAATGCCGGAAATGTGTGATTAGTGATGGAAAAAAGTAGACTTGGACCAGCAAAATCCATTCAATCAAAAAGTTGCAATCGATGTATGGAGGGAGTCATGGATCAGTGTAGAATACTCCCTCCGTCCCATAATGTTTGTCTACTTTCTATTTTGGGTGTCCCCTTAAATTTGTCCACTTTACTTTATTCTCTACCACATATTCTACTTTTTACTCATTTAAGTATTAATCATTTATTCTCAACCACACATTTTATACATTCTTTCTACCTTAATTACCGTGCATTTTGTGCTTTTGGACAAACAAAATGAGACGGAGGGAGTATTTACACTCGTCTGAATGGCTGGATATTACACTAGCTGATGTAGAAAGCTGAGTCCTACCAAAAACAGAGTAGAATACAATAATACAATTATTTGATGGATACTCTTGAAACAATATTCTTTAATGGGTTAATTGTCCCAAACCACTCATAAAATACGCATTTTCCTCGGAATCACCCTTAAAATAATTTTTTTCAGAAACCACCCCTCCGTTATACATTTTTCTCAAGAACCACCAGCCGTTAACGCCATTAACTTTTCCGTTAACAGCGCACTTTAATGGGTGGTTTTTGGAAAAAAATAACATTTTATGGGTGGTTCAAAAGAAGTCTAAAAATAATTGTGAGTATAATATTTATTTAACATAAAATTAAAAACAATAGGTAATAAAATAATACATTTAATTTTTTTTGTTGTTTACAAAATTATGATTGAAAGTCAATTATAGTTTTATTAACTTTTGAAAATATTTTAGCATATATAAACTCTATAAAATTATTATATAAGACATACAATTTTTTATTAAAATCAAAGGACGACATACAATCAAACATTAATTGAAAAAAGTATAATAACTTTATATTACTCGGCACTCTTACATAGTTTAAATTACATTTCTTTGAGGTCCTCGTGATATACAATCAAACACTTACTTAACAAATCGAAAGACGACATACGATTAAACACATATTTAAAAGTTGTAATAAACGAATGATATTGGACACTCTAACATATTTTAATATTCGCATTTCTGAGGTACTCTTGAAATCATTTATTTTGTACAAATTAGATAATTTTTATCAATTTAACTTACGAATTATAGTTAGGGAAAAAACAAATTTTTATGGGTGGTTCCTGGCAAAAATAAAGTGCTTGAATATCATGCACTAACGGCTGGTGGTTTTTGAGAAAATTGTATAACGGAGGAGTGGTTTCCAGAAAAAAATTATTTTAAGAGTAGTTCCAGGGAAAATGCATATTTTATGGGTGGTTTGGGCAATTAACCCTTCTTTAATAATTGCATATGCTGATTCTGTAGTGAACAACTTTGTTACAATGTTCTTTGTTTGTTTTGTGGTGATTTGCAACATCAATACATTAGTCAGCTTCTACTAAAAGGGAGATTTGCTTACAATAAATGAACAAATTTAGCTGTACACTCTTCTGCTTTCACAAGTGTGCACATCTCAAGCCTGCAATGAGACTATTGGCAAGTCATAGTGACTATTTGAATATAGACCTGCCAGAAGAGGCTTCTGCAATGAATATGTGTGTGCTGATAACTTCTTTGCGGAAACATGCTGATTGCTACTTCTGGCTGTGTGGCTGGGAGCTTGAAGGGGAAGAAGTCTTCACCCCATGTATCTGAGTAAAGTGAAATTGGGGATTTATATTCCAAGGTCATTTTCAAAGCTCCACTTCGTGAAGGTCATCTCTAAAACTACCACCATTAGCTGGGAGCATGGGTGTGGAAGAAGTATTTTTTGGCATGAAAGATGATGGGGAGAAACCCAATATATCTCCAAGAGGTTTCACTTCAGAGGTTTTTGGAGGGCTGAATGAATTGTTGAAGCTTCCACCCCAAGATGCAGTACGTCTGGAGTGAGGAAGTGAAGTATCCCCATTACCCTCACGTGAAATGTTAACCATGCTCGGAGACCTTTGCATTGTCATCGATTGAGGCATTGAACTAGGGGCCATCTCATTAAAGGTAGATGATGAAGGATGTTCACTAATGGTGGCTTCTTGCACATTATCAGCTAAATTACCCATTGTCTGTTCTCCCATGCTCGAAGGGCTAGGAACAAAGAACTTAGCATTTGAAGGAGCGGGATGTTTTATAGATGGAAGAGGAGGAGACTGGAAAGACTGAGCAGGACGCGCACTTCCCTGGTTATATGTATCCACATACCTGCAGCAACTCAATAGATTGCGCCATCAGAACAGTGAAAGAGATAGGCAAGACTGAGAAATAACAACTTAAAATCAACAGAATAATCTAGCAACTCCAGATCAGAACAGAAGCTACAAACAAGAAAAATTGATATAATTACCTTGAGCGAACACCACCTCTTGCACGAGATGAAAAATGATTAGAGCCAGGAGGAATAGGTGGAATGCCTGATCCTTTTTCTGATGATCGTGGGCTTCTTTGATCAGGGGATGCATTTTTACGAGGACTTTCACTTTTAAATATATCATGCGATCAGATGTTCCATTCTGGAAAGCTGCAGCAGTAGGCGGGGGTGGCAGGGCTGCCTCTTCAGCTGGGGGTTCAGCACCTTCCTCCACCCATCTCTTCAGCTTTTCATCATAGTAAAATTTATTGCTCTCGCCCAGTTTTGCCTAGAAAATGTAGAGAAAAATGTGTCACAATTGAGAACACAACATCTAACACCCTGATTGAACACAAAACTAACACATTTCGCTTCCAAAACAATGAAAAAGGTACCTGCTTTTCTGATCGGGACTTCAAAACAAGCCCCATGGTCTTTTGTAATAGGTTAGAGCCAAAACCAAAACGCCCAAATCTAGAGCCGCCAGAAACCGAAGCTTTGCTTTGTGCACTTCGAGACGACGCTTCATCAGATGGCTCGACCTGACGCACCATGACATTAAGCAGTAAGCTACACCAGAATGATGCCACTATAGCAAGAGCTAGAAATTCAAGTTTTAAAAGCAGGTAACCTGATCAGTTCGACCAAAATTTGGTTCTGAAGCACTTCTGCTATGGAATGTCATTTTATTTTTCTGACTTGACAACTCATTAACTTGGTCTGTTGATGGAGATGGCACAAGTGATGACATTGCCATTGTCGACTGGCTGGTTAAGACTCTTGGGCCAGAAGGTTGCTGGTAGTGTACATGGCCTTGGGAAATTTCATGAGGTGCTGATGGGCCAGGAGGGGTAGCCCCCCAATAACACGATGCGCGGTGCTATCAAAAAAGTTTAAAAGCTTACCCACCAATTTAGCTGGGGCCAAATTTGTGGAAAACCCGCCCTAGAATGGAAATCACATAAACGTAAGAAACAATTCGAGTAGGATTTAATGCATATCCTGGACTGAGCAAGCACCTGTTGATGAGAACGGAGCCTCTCCTCTAAAGATGTAACTATTTGCTTCCAAAATTCCACTTCGGGTGCCCTACCAGTTTTAAGGATTTTAGTATGGCCTGACAATACCTGAAGAAAATAAAGGTCAGAAATCTGACATCAAATATATATAAACAGACACGAGCCACAAAATCACGTACTTCAGTGAGTCGGATACTTTCCCAACTTCAGCAAGCATATATGCATACACAAGCTTGTAAGGCTGAAATGGTAATAAGACAAACTGCGAGTTCCCAAGAACCTTTGAGTATTCATACAATTCTGTTACCTGCCACATTAATGAAATATATAAGACTAACATAAAGAGTGTGGCATTCATCACTTCCTAGAAACCTTTCTTACTTCTCACTAGAGTCGGCTCATCTTACGGTGAGAAATTTTATTCAGCTCAAGGTACACCAAAATAAGCCTATAAGCTACAGTAGAGATCTATTATAACTTTCAATCAATTGATAGTAAAATTACGACACTTGCTGACCAAACTATGGATGAGAGAGTACATTATTTTGTCCACCAATAAAATGATTTACCTGAATAGCTGCAGGACTAGCATATGTTCGGGGAAATTTCAGATGATTTGCACCAATAAGGCACAGTCTTGCAGTGTCAGAATATGGCTCGAAGTTCGCATCAGCTACCAAATAGCATATGTGGGCCGCATCTATCTGATTCATCATCATCGCATGAATATACCGAATTAAATAAATTGATATATACTGCAAAAACAACAGGGAATACAAAAGCCAGATAATAGATTATAGATGCTACCTCACTTCTGTCCCTCCACAAGCAATCTCCAAGATTTATAATTACAAGTTCATCGTCTTTTGTTCGATTAGCACTAATGACGGCCAAATTCTCATGCCAATCATCAAGCATACTATTTGATCCACCCTAAAATACAAGCATCAATGAGAAACTTTTAGATTTTTGTTAAATGACTACGGGCACAGGCACATTAAAATGTATTCATAATGGATATTAATCTGATTCACTGAACAACTGTGAAATCCTACGATGTTACCTGTGTTGATTGCTGATACATATTCATTGCGTCAGAACATGCATTATTAATATCCGAGGCAAAGACAGCTTGTGGTTGGCCTGCAATCAAAAGGCATAATGTTCGCATTGGCGATCCTGGAACTAGCTGACGCAGGGCCATTTGCTTCACAGCATCTACATAGAACTGCATTGCATTTTAAATTACGTTACTTCACCAAACCCAGCTAATACCATACAAAAAGTGTGAAAACTCATAGTAGCCGAAACATTCAAGAAATTCCAGTTAGATGATGGATGGAAGAGGCCTACCTGATCACCAAGTTGAGAGGCGAGAACAAGTGCAGGTCCCCACAATTGACCTTGTAGTGCACACTCAAGGCTTCTCGCTTACTACCAGCAACAAGAAGGTTTTGGACCTCAAAGGCAGTTGCCTAGACAAGAGTACCGTAGGTCAAAGTTGATATTGTAAAAGCATGTAGGAAAATGTAGAAGGATAAAAACAAGTACCCGTAACTGTCCTTCAGAAGGCAACTGCTGCAGGCAGTCGGCTAATTTCCCATACTGGCCACCATTACCCTTGACTGATGCAAAAAGCTTTGCAACCGCCGATTCGGGAGAGTCATTTGCCTATAAATGCATAAAAGCGCAGAAATTAAGTATTTACAAAATGCATTTGTTTTGATGAAAATTATGATGATATTGCTTTATTAATGTATAACATAATGGAGAGGATCATCAAATGGAACTGCTGTATAATCCAGAGAAATACTGGTATGCAAAGAAACCTTTCTACACGATAAAATATAATATTCATGCTAAATTTCAATGTACTATATTGTGAACTGATTGGTGTCCTGCGACTTATTTGAGAATCCTATTCATAGAAGAAATTGATATCAAATGTGGGTTTACATATTTATCTTTTACCTTTGCGGAAGTATCACTGCCAAAAGGTGATCGTAGCTTTCCGTAATGCTGACAAGCTATTCGTAGCAATGACATCAACAATCTTAATGTTTCTACTTTTCTGTAGTCTAAATCTGATGATTCATAGTTTGAGATTCTTTCATCAATCCACTTATTTAATTCTTTATTTCCAACATTACCACCAACCAAAGGACCAGGGAATGACTGCTGGCACAGAGTTTGAAAATAGTCAGAACCACTTGAGGAAGTACTTGCATCATTTCTCTCTTTGACAACTTCCAACAAGTTCAACACTGATATGAACCTCCCGCCGAATCCTTCAATTCAGAAAGCAAATTTTTTAGCCCTTCAATATCAGCAATGAGGAGTAGCATTTTGATTCGCTAAAATGCTATAGTGCTTAAAAGCCAACACGTCAACTTTTAACATTCAAAAATAATTTCTAGTCCTTTTGATTTTCCTAGTCCGAAGTAAGAATCAAAGTTCATCACTAACTACTAAAATCCACAATGATGTATGTACATGACTAAAAAAATCACTATTGCAAATAAGAACAGTAAATGCAGCATAAAGTAATAATTGATTAATGGAATAATACTCAATTAATTAACCTTGCATTTAATGAGAGACAGGTGTGAATATCCACTAACCACAAACAGTTTCGCCAGATAGATATACCTGATTCCCGTATGACGAATTCAAGTATGAGCTGCTATCTTTCATCACTATAAGTTTTCCACCAAACCCGAAAGATACAAGAGCATGTGGAGGGCGCCCAGCTGAGGATCTTCCCATGCTAGGATTATATGAGAACTGTCTCCCAGTCTGATGAGATGGTTGAGTAAAATTTGATTTTTGGCTACCGTAGTAATCATTTGAAAATTGCTGTTGCGGCTCTATGATAGAATGATTGAATTGCTGATTAAAATTCCCACCAGAACTAAAACTATGTAAATTATGGTCATCACGAGCTGTGCTGGCATTGTCCGGTCTTTGATTTGTTCTGTTTTCAGAAATACTTCCGTTAACGATTGCAGAAGTTGGCTGCCACACATTCAGATCTTGCTTCTGGAAACTACTCACTGACGATGCCCATGTACTAATTTGTCCTTGATGTCGAACAGCCTGTGAATCATTCCCGCTATTGTATGCATGCTGACCATAATTGGCGCTATTTGTACTCTTATTATTAGCTGTCAAAATCACATTTGAGTCAAACCCTTTCTGGTTTAGCGGGTCATAATTATTTGAGACTCCATCCCAACTTCCATAATGACCATGGGTAACCACAGGTTGTGAAACATTATTTAAAGCACGATCATATCCATGGTACAAGCCCTGGCTACTCTTTTGGGATAACAGATCAGATGAAGGAACCGCTTTTTCATTATGCTGATCTCCAGCGTTAGTAGTTTCTGGATTTGAAGGTGTGTATGAGTCCAATGTTCGCCATTCTGAGTAAGAGTATCATAATACCAACCAGGATACTGAGGATCGAAAACCATATGTTCTGGATACCCATTAGTATCTCCAACTCCTTGATTCAAGGAAGCAACTGTTGATGTCATCCCACTCTCAACTACATTATTTGCAACTGACTGTGTAGCTTGTTGATAATAGGAAACCTCAGCTGCTGCTTCAGAGACGATAGATTGATCTTCGGAATGCCCAATAAGATTGGTTTGTTGATCAACAAATCCATCGATCTGATACCACTGTCCAGTAGTGGTGTCATACTTCCATCCAGGATATTGACTCTCCCAATACTCGACGCTATTTACATCTGCAGCATTCGAACTTTGGTCCCCCATAGAAGCATTAGCTTGACTCTCCTCATATGACACACCACTAACATTACTAACTGAATCTCCACCGACATGTGAATCACCCCAAAGGGTCTCATTCACTTCATTTAAAGGGGTTTCCTTGACCTCAGAAAATAAGCCTCCAGTGCCTGTTCCAGCATTACCGAATAAATCAGCCGCAAACTCCTCACTTTCAGCAGATGAATCAGTGAACAACGAATTCCACTGAATCTCCTTTACACCAGCATTTGCAACTTCAGCAGTCTTGCTCATATCTACAGCACTCAAACTCTCCGCAACAACATTGTCATGTTCAATAACGCTACTAGCAGAACTAGGTGAATTAGTAACTCCTCCAATTACACTATCCTCAGTTTGCACAGCAGATGACACAGCCCTATCTCTATCCCCAACACAACCACCATCATCCACATTCTCTTTCACTTCAAATCCAGCAGATTCCTCAAATCCAAACGCTTTCATCTCATCCGAATCATCCCCTTCCTGAAACCTACTCCCCTCCTGCCCACCACCACCACCACCAAAATCATCATCCACCAATTTATCAAAGAAATCCTCATCCGTCTGATCCTCAGCCAAAAACGATACATTACTCATCCTCACAAACAAAACCCTACTCCTCTCTCCACCGCCAAAATTTCTCCAATCAAAATATGCCCAATTCAGAGCTCCAATCCCCAGATACGAACCAAAACACACACACACAGCACAACAAATCCTATATTCCACCGAGCTACACAAAATCGAAATAGAATAGAGCACAACTTATTACAGATCTAGGGTTTTCGAGGTCCCTGAAACACGAGGATCGTAGCAAAATATGAAATTCAATTCAACATGGCGACGTCAAAATTGGGAGTACGACGATATTATTAATTATCGATTACACAAACTTACAAACACCGATCGGGTGGAGCAAGGAGATTTGCAGAGCGAATCGGAAACAGTCGAGAGAGATTGGAATTACAGAAACACGAAGGAAAACTAAACCAACACATTAATCAACAAATGCTACATTGTTTTGTTTTAAGAAAATCGTAATTATTTAGTACAAATCGAATATTTAGTTCCTTAATTAGTGAAATAAATTGTCGATTTTTACATTACACGTGTGCAAGTGCTAACATTGTGTTTGGGTGACTGTCTGTATGAACTTATTTAGAGCAGACTTTTAGATCCGATCTAGTGTGAACTCCAGGACAACTTAGTCAGTGTGGGAAAGCATTTAAATGGTGAATGTAGATTTACCTCAAATTCAGGTATTAAACTGCATTATTGAACATGGTACTCAAAATAAGGTGGACTTGCGGACACTACTGCGCACAATCCAGCTTCAGTACTTAGTATACCGAGAATCAACGAAAAGAGAACAGGCACTAGGGACCGGCCATTTTAATCAGTTGCTCTTAGAAAAGCATTTCCTATGTATTCAACGCATAGGAAATCGTTCGAGACACCAGACTACAAAACTGTTGCCTCCCATAATCAGTAACTAGCAGACTGGTAACAAACAGCAAAACATACCTCACATAGAAAAAGAGCAGTTATGCATCCAGTTTTAGCAAATTGTCAGAGGTTGATATTTGTAAAAGATTTTCAAGTAACGATGAAAAAAGCACCTCATTTCCGTCTCTAATTTCTGGCTTTGAAAGATTCTATCAGAAAGCAGACAGGCTTCAAGTTTATTAATCCTGGTATATAGATACACCCAGTGCTGTAGGAGCCTATACAAAGCTAACTATTTCATGTCGAGTTGGATTTTGCTGCCAAAGCTGCATCAATTTCTCGGCGACGTTGCTCTCTCTGCAAAACGGATAGCAAGAATTTTTAAACAATAGATTATTTCAAGGTACTTTTATATAAGTACACTTTGAGATGTTTAATATCGAGGAATAAAAAATATGTTCCAATTCATTAAAATAAGAGATGTTTAGGTTTCGGCTACTATGTGTCAAAGGAAAAGTAATACTAAATAATATTTTAATTACAAAAGCTCTTGAAATGCAGCTCTCAAATTCATATAAAAGGATATCAAAAAATTCATAAAAAGGGAACATTCATGTTTCATAAGTTAATCAATTTCAGTTCTAAGGCAGACATTTTTTTAACTCGGCGAAATCTGCTCAGGAGTCCAAAAATAGACTACCAAAATTATTATCAGAACCTTGGTAACAACCATCCAACATTGTCTATTCACGATTTCAAATGTGATCTTAGCAAAATATACACCAGACCACAAAGGCAACTTTTTATCAAATGAAACATTAATGCTCCGTTTGGTTGCATGGAAAAATGAGTGGAAAAGAAAGTTTGATGGAAAATTCAAAGAAAAATATTTGGGTGTGTTTGGCTGAATTATGGAAAATGAAAAAATAACAAAGAAAACAATATAAAATTTTCCCCTCAATTTTCCTATGGAAAATTACTTTCCTTTAAAAAAAATTCTAAATTTTTTTTCCACTACATTTTCCTGCATCCAAACGGAGGGTAAAGGAATTAAATTCTACAAATGCAGTATGTGGCTATCTGAAAAATACATACCTTTCTCTCCCAGTAAGGTAAAAAACATACAAAATCGTATACAGGAGTAATCGACCAGCACAAAAGCACATTAACCCCAGTGAACAGCAGAAGGGCTTGCATAGGCTTAGAATTGATCGGCATACCTGCATAAATTTCACAAAATTCCATTATGTCTACAAACTGAATTTACAAAACCCTAAACCCTAATCATAACATACAGATTCCAACTTGCACTGTAGCAGACAGCAGTTACTCAATCCAATTCAAAATAACGATATTTACATAAATCAGTTTCCGATTGAATAGAAGGTACCTCCGATTTGATCTTGATCCGACGTTTGAATCTTCAGACGCCGCTGTTCGTTCTGGAACACTCGGTGATTTCTGGAGGTTGCGAGTAGAGTGTGGGGCCGGTTTGTAAATTATAATTACTACAAGGGGTGTGTTGCTATTATGTTAAATATTGAAATATTAACATTTTTTTTTAAATATTTCGTTTTACAACTTGCTTTAAACTTGTTTGACATAATCTCTGTACAACTGAATCATTTACACTTGGTAAATTTTTTGCATTGCATTTCTTGTAGCAAACAATATGCAGAACTTGATAGCGGATTTATGCGTTCAAGACCTCTTTTATAGTAACGAAACGACCAAGCTCAATAGATAGTTGTGCAGCAACGCCCATGGCAACAGAGATCAAACCGTCTTGCAAGTCCACAGCCGGAACTTTCTGGCCTTCAGATCTTATCATGGACAGAAAGTGAAGGTGTTCAAGGTAGCTAGATCCATGGTGCAGCCCGTCGTATCTGTTGGCCAACACCCAGTGAAACAACTGGAAGTGAGTAGCTAAGAAAATCGAATTTCAACTGTTATTTGGAAGGAAATGTTACCTAATTCTGTTGTCCTCGGCTTTTATAATTTCAACACCATCTCGTCCTGCTTTTCGAGAACCTACTCGAACTATGCTTTCAGGAACAAAAGCTTCTCCCTGTATGCAATCTACTACTTTAAAACATGCACTCAAATGGAAAAAATAATTACTAGTAAAGTCAAATGGAACACTACAAATATTGATCATCAAGACATGTTTAGAACATGCAAGGCCAATCGAATTATCTTTCTTATTCCATAGAATGTGCGGAAATTATAAGGACTTAAGGAGCCACAGGCCCACAATCATACCTTTCCCACGTCACCAACAACTGATATTTCTTGCTCATTTTTACTTCCTTCCGCAAACATACACAAGTCAAGCATGCCTCTAGCACCATTTTCAAATTCGATGATTACATATGCATTGTCAATGATATCTGGCACCTGATAATAAAGAGAGACATGTTCTGTATTTTAGTATTCTAGTCATCGAGAATTATCAAATGATTTGAAAGTCAAGTGCAGCGTGACACATGAAGCGCCTTGTAAGCCGGTTCAATTCCACATAACTTACCTTGCCGTCATAGAGTTCATCTTTATGATTAACATCCATAGCTCCAGATGCCATAACCCGAACTGGATCTGAACCAGCAAACAGCCTCATAAGATCAAAGAAATGGCAACACTTCTCAACCAGGGTCCCTCCAGTGTTAATATTAAAACGATTCCAGTCGTTGACCTAAGATGGAAATAACGTATCTTTATTCATAGTCACAGCTTGAATAACAAAAAAGACTGCAGAGTCATCCATCCATTCATATTTCATTACCTTAACAAGAAATGGAAACCGGTGCTCTCTTATAGCCACCATTTTAACCGCTCCAATATCTCCTCCCTTAACTACATCAATCAACTTAGCAACAGGCGGCATATACCTATACTCCAACCCCACTTGCACAACCATATCCGACCGCTTCCTCGCCGCATCCACAACCTTCTTACAATCCTCAACTGTAGTACATAAAGGCTTCTCCACCAACACATGATGAGGCTTCGGATAATCAATAACATCCATCAAAATCTCATAATGCGTCATATTCGGACTTGATACAATCACCACATCACACAATCCACTCTCCAGCAACTCCTTATGTCCAGAAAACACCTTGAGAACACATCACATAATCTCAATTCAAGTGCTCCAACACTCAGGTCAAGTTATAATTCAAAAACAGTAGATGAAGTATGAACCATAGAATTCACCTTTAAGGGCCAGTTGTATGATTGTGCTAAGGCGAGAGCGAGGTTCTGAGATGGGAGGTGGGGATCGGCGATGCAGACGACTACAGCGCCTTCGTGACGGAGATGGTAAAGGTTGATGAGGTGTTCGCGGCCCATCATTCCGACACCGATGATTCCGTACTTCACTGTCCCCGAAGCCATCCGAGCTCAATCAGTTTGAGTGACTCACTGCCTCTGCTATTTTCTCATTATTATTAGTATATTAAATAATAATAAAAACTATAAAAAAACCAAAATAATTCGTAATGAATTTATCTTATTTTATTGGGCTGCGGAGAAACGATTGCGATAGGCCGGGTAGGGCCGGGCCCATTAGGGAGGCATACGTGGTCTGATAGTCTAAGCGAAGCCACTCAAGTGCTTCTCGTACACCCCACAAAATGTCAGCATTAGCTATCGCCACGTCAGCCCTAATCGGCAACAATTGTACCGCCACCGTCGCTCCGCCCTCCCGCCGCCCTCTTCCATCCATTTCCTTCCTTAACACTGCTGTGTCAAAACTTCGTCTGAAATCTGTCTCTATTTGCGCATCATCCACCCGATTCGTCCTTCGAGCTTCCGCTGATGACGACAAATCATCGTCAACCACCGCCGTATCAACCTTTCACGGAGTCTGCTACGTCGTGAAAGATAATATCGACACTGATCAGATCATTCCAGCGGAGTATCTTACCCTTGTCCCATCCAAACCTGACGAGTACAAAAAGTTAGGATCGTACGCGATGATCGGCCTGCCGGAGTCGTACGAAACCAGATTCATCGATCCCGGAGAGACGGAGACAAAGTACTCAATCCTGATCGCCGGTGATAATTTCGGCTGTGGATCATCTCGGGAGCATGCGCCGGTAGCGCTGGGAGCGGCAGGAGTGAAGGCAGTGGTGGCTGAATCTTATGCGAGGATCTTTTTTAGGAACTCGGTGGCTACTGGCGAGGTTTATCCATTGGAATGTGAAGGAAGGATTTGTGAGGAGTGTAAGACTGGTGATGTGGTGACTATTGAGCTGAAGGAGAATAAGTTGATTAATCATACGACTGGGAAGGAGTTTGGTTTGAAGCCAATTGGGATGCAGGGCCGGTGATCGAGGCTGGTGGGATTTTTGCATTTGCGAGAAAGTCTGGAATGATTCCTGCACAGCAAATGGCTTAGAGAAATGAGTCAAGGTACTAGCTTTTGCGGTGATATTTAGTGACTTTTACTATGATAGAAAGTCACAAAATTTGCTGTGGGATTCTAATTTTATTTTATTCTTCCGTCATGTGATTCATGAATTTGTTTGTTTTAAATAGGAATGACTATCGAGTGGTGTGATCGGTGGATGGTGAGAAGGCGTTGAAATACTTGATCGGAGGTGGATGATAGTTGGTTATTATTCTTGAACTGGAACTAGTTTTTAATTTCAGCTGGACGTTTGTTTACTGCTATATATATCAGTATTGAGATGACTATCGAAGTTATATGAACTCATTTTCAAATTAAAGATCAGATCAGATCATCAGAGTAATTTTGGGAATTTTTTGTTTCATGCGCATCAGCTGCTTATTGTTGTCTTTTTAATGTTGCTGCCTTTGGCAATGTTTGTGTTTGAATTAGATAAGATTAGCATTGCTTTTCAATGTTTTGATGTTGGCATAGGTACATAACCTGTTCTTTTATTCACAGGCATTGATTGAGATGATACAATAGTTTAAACAAATCATCGTAACTTCAGCCTATTATCACTAATATAGCACTGTGTGGTAAGTAGTACATACAGTGATATAAGATTGTTTTAAGATCATTCAATCTGGTTGATATAATGCTGAAGTGGCAACACAGCATTCAGATTATGGGCTTTCTTGTTTGCTGGTTTTCTCTAATTCTGAGAACTAGTCTTATATTCCCTCATGCCTCAGGTCGTGAATGACATTTAATTAATACAGAAGATCAAGACAGTAGAGCAGACTTAGTGCGATTATTGAAGTTTAATGTTTCTCTTTGTCTGCTACAGCTATATGTTGGAGTTGTAGCAACTTGAGAAATCTCGGCCATTTGAACATGTCCTAGACTTCTACCGCTGATGGGCAGCCAAATACCCAGGCAATATAATGCTAGTCAGAGTGGTTCATAATTTTGATAATATTCTATCATCCAAGCGGAACAGTATCATCTATGCCGACTCACTAAGCAAGTGAGCAGGCATACAACCGCAATACACGGAGTAGGATCGTGAATAAACATGCATGGATTAGGCTATTTCCAAGCTGGATACAAAAAAGTTGTCAGGATTTAACATTTGTATTTTGATAGATGTCTAAAAAATGTCTCAAAAAGGAGATGATTTGGAGCACCTCGTTATATCCATACGATAGATATTTGATGGAACGGTTGAAGATGATGAAATCAGCTGGTATCAAGTCTCGAACTCTAGAGTTGTGGCTTGAATAACAAGGTCACATCCAGCTAGAGTACGAGTCAATGATGCCACCTGCAAGAGTTTACGTTTTTCATGCTCGCTGAAAACAGCAGCAAACTGTTGGATAACATTTTGACGTTTCAAACAAGTACCAAACATCAGATATGGGCAATACTCCATCATTTAGTCCAAATTTGATTGTTTCTTAAGCTGTTATCGTTTTTACTTTATAGCAGACAACCATGTCTTCTTGCGCACTGAGTCACATATCAGACGCTTAGTGACTAAGCTTGTACCCGGTCCAATTTTGTGTAGTTTACTTGGGGATTTCAGATGACATAATATCAGTGACTAAGCTTTTACCCGGTCCAATTTTGCACAGCCTTCTGCAAGAGCGTCACACTATCAAATTGGCTCGTTTTAATTAAACAATAAAGCCCTAGATAAAATGAAACTCACTTCCCTTCTCAAACCATTGAAAACTTTCAAATACAAAAATCGCATTCTAAAATGATAAAACATAAACTCGAACTCATTCCTACGCGAGGATTGAGATTACCGTAACATTGACTTTTTCTTTTTTCTTTCTTTGCTGATTTTTGACTCAACTTCATATGTACTGCCATCGGAAGAGGGATATCGCTTGCCGGTTTTTCATATAGCCTAATAGACATGTATGTCAACACTGATGTTGTCGAATTGATCTGTTTGAACAGAACAACTGCCCTCCAGCTCCAGCTTTGACATATTTTTCTGTGTAGTTCGGCAGCGTAGCCATAAGCACGATACTCTTGTGAGGGCTACCTGACTTGCGATGCGAATTACATTGACATCAGTTGTCCACAGCTTATTTCCGAGAGAAAATTTGTCAAGAGTTGAGTCATATCCATCAAGATCTGCATCCGAGATTACAACCACTGAGCTGTCATCAAATGGCATTGGCACTATTTCTTGATCATCTGAGGGTCTCGGAATAATCGCCTTGGGGATTTCAGTCATATGAGCATATAATACTCGAGGCATCTCCACTTTCAGGTAATAGTATTGTACAACAGCCTGCAGCATCAATCAAGAATATAAGTTAGTACTACACTAACCAATTAAATAAAAACACTATAATGGGAGATTGCAAAATCCATTAGGCTGCCCAAATCTACAGCAGTGATTAAGCAGCCAACTTCACCATCCACAACTCAAGAATTCTGCAAGCATTCGAATGTGAACCTAGAGATTTACCTCAAATACAATTATCCATCTAAAATTGATTTGAGAGTGAAACAAATAGCAACAATTCCAAGTGAAGCACTCACTTGCCACTGAGAAGACGCTAAGCGCACCCTTGGCCTAATTGACTTCACATAAGCATAAGCTGCATCAGGAGTCATTCCTCTGTATTTCACCTACATTTTTCACAAAATTTTAAGCATGACATCGCGATATTAGATGGTGACACAACAAACTAGACTCTTGAAAGCTAGACTTACCAGGAAGCATAAGACAATTGTTGTGCTTCTTCCTCGGCCAGCCTTGCAGTGAACATAAGTAGTTGCCCAAGTGATGATTTCTCTAAACAGTAAAAATTATCATTTCAGACAAGGCAACTAAGTAAGCAAGACACAGTAACCACTATCTGTATTTGCATTCCAATTGGTTATGCACTAGTGATTTTTTAGATAATTGGGACAATCATTTTGGGGTCCAACTAATTGAGAGAACACTTTCTTAAACTGAGTGAAAAATGGCACCAATAAGTATACATGCCATGAATGCCAAAGGGGACTTTGCACTCTGGTATATAAACATATTAAGATGTTTCAGCCTATTCCAAGGATGTTCAACATGTTAGAGTATTATTCACGTATACATTCCTATTCATGCACACCATTTGCAAACATGAACATGCACACTTGATATTTGATCCTACTTAATAACCGGGAGGGTAAGTAAGAAACTCGAGTCCATCTGTACAACCCTTGATGAGTAGAAAAATGTCAATTAGAACTCCATTGCTTACGACCCAAAACTTACCGTGGATAAAGTTGACTGCCTGGCAAATATCTTTCATTGAAGGAGCAAAGCAATAGTCCCTGGTTGGAATCAACAGATGGTCTATACCATTAGCCTGCATCAAACATATTCGGTGCATAAAATAAGAACTGCCATAAAGAGTACAGGCTATTGTTAACTAATGTAAACGTCAGAGCCTGGACCCATACAGAAACACCACATCCTGTAAAAACCCATATAACCTTCCAAAATGTAGATAATGAATTGAACTGACAAGGGCATCTGAATTGATAAGTATGATAAAGAGAACCACCCATTCTTCAAACACCATCTCATGCACCATTTAGGTTCGCGACACTCTTACAATGAAACAACAAAATGCAATGACTAACCTGGTAAAGAGATGAAGGAACCAGTGTCTCATATGGTTCATTTAGTGTGACCACTCCTTGAACACCTAGTTCTTTAAAGCGAAAAACATCAGTCGGAAATGGGACAGCACCAAGCAACACAAACTGTAAGAGATAAGATCGTTAGTCAATAAAATGATGATGAAAATAAAAAATATGAAGAAGCAATAATTATCCCTGCGGCTCAACTGCTAAACCTTCCTAATTCAACATATTAAAATGCAAAGTAGACGTTGCGATAGCAAACACTTGCAAATATCTAGAACTGCTACTCTCATTATAATAAATAACATTATTTTACACACAAGGCCACTGGACATTTGAAATAGAACATTTCATTCCTTACAACCAGTCAAGGCAATAAATAACACACAGATTACTAAAAACAATTGAATCGGATTCAAAAACTTCCCACAAGCTCAAGCTAGTTCCGGAAAGGGATTTAAACTTATATCAGAAAGGATATGTCAAAAGAAGAACTATCCAAAATATCAAGTAATCAGAAAATAAATGCAATTATCATTAAACGAATCAAATAACTTACCAGGACATGTTTTGTAAGAAAACAACAAATGCCAATAAACAAGGGTTAAATATACCTTATCAACCCTGTCCCACCACCTGAATTCGGTCTGAAGCTTATTCCTAATGACATTGTAAATCAAAGTAGGATAGAAAAGTGCACGCGCACCAACTCCCACCAAAGCCATTTTTGTATCAGAAGTAACAATATTTCCCTCAACAGAATCTTTCACCTCCCATTTCTCCTCCTCTCTATTACCCAATTCCTCGATCAACATATCACCTCCTAATAAACTCTCAAAATCCAATCCAAGCCACAAATTCAACAGCACCTGAAAAAAAATCAAACATTAAAATCAAACCACAATCCCAATTTCAATAAACAATTAATACAACAAACCCTAATTCAAATTTCCTCAATCCTCACCCGTTTCGCAAAATCAAACCGTTCAATTTACACAATTAATCTTCCAATCGGATGACAATGAGAAACAAAGCAACAAACAACGACGGAAATAGCCAAATAAAGATTCAAACTCGATGATGATCTGCACCAATACAACACCATATTACACCGACAAAAGACGATCGGGGAAGCGGATCGACCGCTAGATGAACACACGGATCGGTGATCGGAGTATGAAATCTGGCAAAACGTTGATTTTGGGGGTTGCGGAAAAAAGGAACGAGTCTCGATTTCGCTTTACGAATTGAAATAGAGAGAGAGTAGAGAGAGAAAATGTGATCGAAGTTGTCAGAATTTTCTTGAAATTAATTGTAAATAATTTGATGATTAAATAGTTGAAATTAAATTAGTTTAATCTTATTGTCGGTTTTTTTAATTATCTATTTTGTTAAAAAACTGTTGATTAGTTTAATTATTTTTTGTTGAGGAAATTGTTGGTTAGTTTACGGTGTCTATTTCGGATATAACCCGCACGTGACGTCCGAGGCCATGGGCCACCTACACGTTTTGCCGTGGCCTGAATAGTATTGGGCCGCAGACCAATTAAATACAAGTGTGTTTGCGATGACCAGAAGCAGAACAGGCTGAAGCAACATATTCTATGAATTCTGTTTTTAATTTATTCTTTTAAAGGATCAGAAAGATAACAAACTTAAGGTGAAGATGTATTTGGAGAGTTATTGACCTCTATCGAATAGAGATTAATTGGCTGACCGTTGCGCCGCTACTCCTTATAATATGAATGCGTAACAATAAAATAGAGCTAAGTGAGGTAACAGTCATATTCAAAACTTATCATGGCTTAACTTCATCAACTATCCAATACAAAGACCTATCTGCACTTCTAAACCTTCTTTCATATTCTCCAAAATTCAACTCGTGGCAGTGTCATAGGTTGTCTGATTTATGTGATACTAATTGTAGCACGTAGTCGTTCTTCTGTCTTTTATAGTTGCTTCTGTCTTATTATTACTTAGCTCTCATTATACCATATATGTTATAAAGTCATTTGACTAATGACATAGTTAGGAATTATTTAAAACGGTAGGGATATAATCGGGATAAAAATATAGCATTATTTTCTAATCGTCAGTACGATATTTCTGGCTTTATATTAAAATATACTAAACATATAATACTTTTCGATAACTAAATTGAGACCAAACATATTTATTAAAATTAGAAAGCATTGCCTCATGCTAGGGATGTCCAAACGGCCCGTCGGCCTGAAAGCCCGGTAAAAGCCAGGTAGCCCGGCCCGATAAAATCCCGGCCCGACCCGATAAAAGTCCGGCCCGGCCCGCTAGTCAGCCCGATGGAGGCCCGAGTCCGATACATTAGGGCCGGGCTCGGGCTTGTCTCTCGAAGCCCGATCGGCCCGAAAGCCCGGCCCGATCCAAAGCCCAAAATACCCGTGCATATAAACTAAACGATTTATCAATATTAGTGTCGAATTCGTAATATTTTAATATTATTTGATTTTTATTATGATAACATACACTTAAATATGTAGATTAATTAACCAACTTCAATTTTAACATAACTAAAAAATATGAAAGTAATAAAAACTAATCTTGAAATATTGAGTACATTTGGAGCTCGGACTTGACATTTTAAGGTGAGGCCCGGCCCTGCCCGGCCCGATGGACACCCCTACCTCATGCTGGATAAGATATGGTATAAGGATACTAAATATTACTACAAACAAATGGATGATAAATCTTGCCGGATTTGGTATATTTTTTTGAAATTTGTAATCGACTAATTACTAAATTTATAATCCTCAATAAACATGAATCAAATCCTACCTTTATAAAATAAAACAACTTATTGACTTTTTTATACTTGTTTCTTATCCACGGCGACGTCATCCAATCACTAATTGCCACGTCATCCATCTAACCAGACCAACTTTAACGCTCCAGATCTTCCATATAAAAAATTTCAACGGCTCAGATCGAATATTGCGAAGTATATAGATACGTTGGCAGTGCTCATCATCGTTATATCTTTCGTTTCCTCGGGAAACTCAACGCTCACCGACTCTCCTTATCAACTGTTATCTTCGTTATCTGTTCGTCGAGATCGTGTTTTGAGATCGATGGCGATAGATCGAGTCGACAACCTCGCGGAGGAGCGAAGTAAGGCTGAGTTCGATGTCAATTCGATGAAGATCGTATGGGCTGGCTCCAAGCACGATTTCGAAGTCTCCGATCGCATCGCGCGCCTTGTCGCCAGTGATCCGGTAATTCATTTTCCGAATTTTTTTTTCAGTTTTATTTATATGTAAATTTTTATTCCGATTGTTTAGGGTTTTGTACTTGAGTCACCAAGTGAATTGATATAATTGAATTATTGAATTTTGTGTTTGATTTAGGTGTTTGCGAAGGATACAAGGACGAATTTGGGAAGGAAGGAGTTGTTTAAAGATACTCTTAGGAAGGTGGCTCATGCGTGGAAGCGGATTAATGAGCTTCGTCTGACTGGTAAATGTTAATCAGTATTTAGTTGGAATTTATTGGTACTTTTAGATTCTGTATATTCTTTTTGGTATTTTAATGGTTTGCATAGTCATGATTGTATATTTTGTTCCTGTTAACTTTGCAGAGGAGGAGGCGAATGCACTTCGGTTTTATGTTGATCAGCCAGCGTACACCGATCTTCATTGGGTAATACTTGTGGGCCGATCTGCCAGTTGTTGATAACTTCAGTTAGTGTCTTTTTCTTATTTGTTGTATAATTTTTGCAGGGAATGTTTGTGCCTGCTATTAGAAGTCAAGCACTGAGGAGCAGCAAGCCAAGTGGTTGCCGTTGGCTTATAAGATGGAAATTATTGGATGCTATGCACAGACGGAAATGGGGCATGGTTCTAATGTTCAAGGTCTAGAAACAACTGCCACATTTGATCACAGAACCGACGAGTTTATCATTCATAGCCCAACTCTGACTTCTGCCAAAGTATGTATTTTTCTCTTTTACATCGATAATATTTTTGTGTTGAAACCATTTACTGATAGTATTTTCTATTGATACTAGCTTTAATTTTATTTATCCTTTTTGTATTGAATTAGTTCTGGCCTGGTGGACTTGGAAAAGTTTCTACTCATGCTGTTGTTTATGCACGCCTTGTTATCGATGGGAAGGACTACGGTGTTAATGGTAACATTCTAATCTTTCTTGATATTATGTTTGACTGCTATTTCCCTTTTTGAATATGTACTTGCGTCCTTGATTTTTTTCGTCATTTCTTGACCAACAAAAAACCTCATTTCATTCTTTGTCATTACAGGGTTCATAGTGCAGCTGAGGAGCTTAGACGATCACTCCCCGCTCCCTGGCATAACTGTTGGTGACATTGGGATGAAGTTTGGAAATGGGGCTTATAACTCAATGGACAATGGAATCCTTACATTTGACAATGTGCGCATTCCAAGGGATCAAATGCTAATGAGGTATGACATATGTTTGTCTATGCATTATTTATATATTCATTATCTTTTCAAATGTGGAATGACATACTGACATTTGTAATGTATCAGGGTAGGAAAGGTCACCAGGGAAGGGAAATATGTTCAATCCGATGTTCCTCGACAGCTTTTGTATGGAACGATGGTGTATGTTCGAAAGACCATTGTTTCTGATGCGTCAATTGCCTTGTCTAGAGCAGTTACCATAGCTACAAGATATAGTGCTGTACGTAGGCAATTTGGTTCACAGGATGGTGGACTAGAAACTCAGGTACCAAATCAGGGTGATTTTGATTGATTTCTTGGTATATAGTATCCTATGCCGACCATCTTTTGCATTTTTTCAAGGTGATTGATTACAAGACTCAGCAGAGTAGGCTCTTCCCGTTGCTAGCCTCTGCTTATGCTTTTCGATTTGTTAGTGAATGGTTGAGCTGGCTATACACGGATGTTACCCAGAGGTTGCAAGCTAACGACTTCTCCAGTCTCCCTGAGGCTCATGCTTGTACTGCTGGTTTGAAATCGTTGACTACTTCCATAACTGCTGTAAGTGTCTTGGCGCTCCTACTTTGCCAAACACAAAGTTATCTCTTCTTAATAAATTATTATGCCTTGACAACTGTTCTATAATCAGGATGGAATAGAAGAATGCAGAAAATTATGTGGCGGTCATGGTTATTTATGCAGTAGTGGGCTGCCAGAGTTATTTGCAGTTTATATTCCGTCGTGCACTTATGAAGGTGATAATGTTGTGCTACAATTACAGGTATATGGACTTCTTCTTTTTTTACTCACTAGGCTTGAGAATGATCTACATTAACCTAGTACTATTGTATGTGATGTTTTTAGGTTGCACGGTTCCTTGTGAAGACTGTCGCACAGTTGGGCTCTGGAAAACCCTTATTTGGTACAACTGCTTACATGGGGAGAGCGGAGCATCTATTGCAATGCAAATCAAGTGCTAAAAAGCGTAAGTATATTGGAATGCATACTTGCCCCAGCCTTTTGTGACTGAATTAGTCAATTTTATTTGTGTTGCTTAATTGATCGTATATATATTATAACAGCTGATGATTGGTTGAACCCTGATGTGGTGTTGGAGGCATTCGAGTCCAGAGCATTAAGGATGTCTGTCAATTGTGCCAAAAACCTTAGCAATTTCTCTAAACCCGAAGAAGGTACTTGAATTGATACAAATTTCAATGTTTGTGTAACACCTAATACTTAGTTGGATTAACTCTCGTGGATTAAATCACCTCCTAATCATATAATTATCTCATGGTTTCAGGTTTTGCCGAGCTTTCTGCAGAGCTAGTGGCAGCTGCTGTTGCTCATTGCCAACTGATTATAGTCTCAAAGTAAGCATCATTCCTTTCGTTTTTTATTTCTCGTCATTTGAATTTGGAGACTTGATGTGATAGTTTGTATAGTTGATATGAGACATTATGAGTTGGTATTTTGTATAGTTGATAGTTTTATTAATATGCATTCAGACAAAAATGAAGAGAAACAATTCCTTGTTTTGTTGCAGAATTTTACTAGCCATGTGTTATTGACTTGACAATCAATAATTTTCAGGTTCATTGATAAACTGAAGCAAGATATTCCAGGTGCTGGTGTCAAACAACAGCTTGATATTCTTTGTAGCATATATGCTCTCCATCTCCTTCAGAAGCATGCCGGTGACTTCCTAGCGACTGGCAGTGTCACACCAAAGCAAGTTTCACTTGTAAATGACATGCTCAGAACTCTATACTCCAAGGTTAGTGGCTTGTTGCAGTCCACTCCTTTTGAACAATATTGTAATTATATATAGCACTTATATATGCTTCTTTGACCTCTAGCTTCGCCCAAATGCTATCTCACTGGTGGACTCCTTTAACTACACGGATCACTTCCTTGGATCTGTTCTCGGGCGATATGATGGTAATGTATACCCTAAACTGTACGAGGAGTCATGGAAGAGTCCTTTAAACGACACTGTTGTGCCAGAAGGTTACCATGAGTATGTGCGCCCGATTCTGAAGCAACAACTCCGCATGGCTAGGCTGTGAGACACAAGTGCACCATTAGTTTATATTACAACATGCCGAAGAACATGAATACATGATTTATATTTATGCTTTGTACAATAAATGATTGCCACAAAATGTTACATTGAGATTGTACTTTTTAAACTGTGGCATTCAGAAGGGAATGAAAAGAACTGTTGACTTTTCTACCGAGTAAACACTACGAATGTGTATGATGCCCAAGACAGCTCCTCTATGGTATCCTTTTCAGTAACCCTTGGTTATATGGAGAGGCAAAGGCCTGGATTCTCGAATGATTTCTTCGCAACCCATCGCAGGAAGGAATTGGAAAACTAAGTTGATTGCGTACACTTTAATGCCACAAATTCTGGTTGCGATGAGCCTTGATCAAACTATAAAATTGATGAGAAGTAATCAAACCAATACTCATGAAGTTCATGCTAAGAAGCATATGTTGTCTAAACATACTACCAGAAGCAAGTATCTGTAGACCAATGCTAGCCATTAACATACATCCCTCGAGTAAGGGAGCAGCCATGGCGACTGGCGTGATGGAAAATGTTGCTACACACATTACAATATGAGACAACAGTGTCTGACCGTGGAGGGGTCAAATTAGGTGCTCAAGAGATGATTTTACAATTACATACGTTCCTTTGCTAGCCTAACTGGTTTGTCTGTGAGATAAGCGATGTCGCTGTTTGGAGTTGTCAACAGGCGATGATTTGGATCATCACCCTGATTGTCTTCAGAAGCATTTGAGGCTGAATCTGAGTCATCATCTGTTTACAGAAGCAAATTGAAACATGTGGAAAAATACATTAATAAGTTACATGGAAGTTGGCAATTTACAATACCATCTTTCCTGGCCAATTTTCACAATGAATTACTTTTTATCATCACTGGGGAGTTATAAATTACAGCAAATGATGTGTTACCTGAGAAAACAGGATGATCAGGTACATGCCGAACAGCTTGGACCTGTATGTTCTCCGGTAGAAGACAATTGCAGAAAGAACCTGAACTCAAAGCACTTAAGTGAGTTTCATTTCCATACGAACTGGCTCTTAACGTACAGTGCAGGAAATGTCAAAACTTTAGCTTTCAAATGCATCTCGAAAAATGAGACTTTCTATATGAACTAGACACTCATCGAAATAAACTGCAATGACTTACCGACTCTTGCTAATCTGTTGACCCATCCAGGAATAGGCCTTCCAGTAAGACGCAAAGCAACATCATCAGTAAAATGGTTGCAGTTCTTAGCAATCAAATGGTATGTGTCCCCATGATAACTTGCCGAAATGCTCTCCATAAAAGACCGAAACTCGTTTCGGGACATGTCTGTTGTTCCCAACAAAACAGACTTTCTGAATATAAAACCAGGGCAACTCCTTGGTTCTACTTCAAAGACACCGCTCGTAGGGTACTCGTGAGCTCCGAATCCATATTCCATACCGTGCGCTATTTCGCAAAAATGTAACCAGTTGTTAGAAACTACAACTTCATACATTCAAATAAAAAAATGCAGTATATCAAGTTATCATACAATAAGAGTTGGCAACAAGTATACTGTATAAGTACCTTCAACACCAGAGTGGAAAATCCCAAATCCAAACCAGTAAAGATAGTTGTTTACATGTGTAAGATCATATATGTTGAGATACAACGGAGCTCTCCCACCACCATTGCCTCCTCCTTCTCCATCACTATGTGCTTCCTTTGTTGAGCTTGAGCTCATCGGAAATAGTTTCATATCAAACCCACACCACCAATACTTCTTGCTTTACAGCAAGCCAACTTCCTCAGTTCCTCCCTGTCTACAAAAGCAAGAAGCATCATCACATCACATATCAGTGCAAACTAATACTCAACCAATCAATACCCACTTAATGAAAATGAAAAATCCCAACTTTTACTTGAGCAAAAACAACCTGAAATGGCTACACTCAAGAAAAGGACAAAACTCAAGGCCCAAAAACCAATCCAATCAAAGCTAGACACTAAAATTCCTTCACAGGGGATAAACCTCAACAAAAAAACTATTAAATTCCAAATTGATGCACAACACAGTTATGCAATTGTGTGATGATGTATGATATGAAAATAAGGGAAATTACCAGTAAGTGATACGCTGATGATTGCGGAATCAAATTAAGCGCAACCCAGATGCAGGGAGTGGGAAGCTGACGTGGGTTTGAAATTGCGGCGAGATCGGAGTGGCGGGGATAGAGAAAGGCTTGATCTTGTGCGGCTAGGAATTTCTGATGAGAGGAGAAGAAATGGAGACGAGAAGATGAATTAAATTCTTTAAAAGAAAATCTCTAAAATTCACTCAATTATTGTTTCTAAATACCCTACGCGTTTTATTCATTATTTTTCTCACTTTATTACAAAGTTTATCAAACTTGGAAGTTTCAATTAGATCACTTAATTTGTGAACCGTCGAACATAATAGTCTGTAAAACCATTGTTTTCATGGCGCCACGGCGATTCACGGGGCTAGAGTATTGCCAAGACGTCTAGTCGTTATGGCGAATGCCTAATCGTTTTACGGCGATATGGCGATAACTAAAAATAATTAATTTTTTTAGAATTTATAGAACTTTATTATTAATTATGTAAATTCTATAAGTTCAGGAGTTTATTTGTAATGTGAATTTAAGAAGTTTAAACGACTATTTGTACATTTTGAAACTTAAAGGACTCATTTATAATTAAAAATATTTACTTTCCTCTCCACAAAAATCCTAACACCATCTACGGCAGACCTCTATCCCCGCCTGTCAACGTTTCAGTCCGATACAAATATTAAAAGCTCCGGCGTCGTAGAATTAAACACCTATTTCAGTTAAAACGCTCAATTTTCTGAAGGTTTCGTACGGTTTGGCAAGTCAGTTCCATGGCGTCCTGGACGATTTGGCGAAAAAACGCCAGGACGACATGTCGCCGACTGGACGACGATTTGAATACCATGTGTAAAACACGTCAATTAGATACAGTTATACTATTGTACTGTGTTTAGCAGGAACTCGAACCTTTTCTTTACGACTTGACTCATATGAAATCTCTATTTTTTAGAGCAAAGGGAATTTTTCTTCTATACTTGATGGGATAAAAGTAAAAGATATATTTTCTCATTAAAATAAAAAGAATGAACAACAAAAAGGCAGAAAAATATTTGACAAATGACGTCATATGTTAATTATTACACCATCAGCTGAGTAAACGCTGGGTGCGGAGATAACGGCGATAACGGAGGAACGTCAAATATCCCTCTCATTTCCGTCTCATCGAAATCCCAAAACGACACCGTCTCTTCCACATTAACCACCACCTCCTCCGCCGCATTAATCTTCTTCGCCGCCGCATTCTCCTCTAACCGTCTCCTCTTCCCCGAAACTCCAACTGCATCATTACCGACGCTGCACGACTCGGCGATGTCCAGTGGAAAGTTGAGAATCGCTTTACTTCCTCTAAGCTTAAACGCCGCTCTATCGTACGCCTTCGCTGCGTCGATCGCGGTGTCGAATGTTCCTAACCAAACCCTAGCACCTCTCTTGTTTGGATCTCTTATCTCCGCCGCGAATTTCCCCCACGGCCGCCTCCTCACTCCCCTGTAGTGCCTGTCCTCGTCATCAATTGCAACCGTTTTCTCTACCGCCGCCGTTGCTGCTGGTGCGTGCGATTGTCTAATATCGAGACGCTCGGATTTGTTCGGAAGCGAGATGTTCAGCGAGGGTTTGCGTTTCCGAATTTGGGGTTTTTTGATTAGGTCAACTACTTCGGCCTTCGGCGCGAATTCAAATGAGAGAAATTCGTTAGGGAATTGGTCGAATTCGAAGCTGTTGAAGCTCTCCAGCTTGTTGAAAGTTTGGTAGTTAGAGAAGGAGACTGGTGA
The DNA here is from genome assembly GCA_006409495.1 of Sedum album. Taxonomy (NCBI): domain Eukaryota; kingdom Viridiplantae; phylum Streptophyta; class Magnoliopsida; order Saxifragales; family Crassulaceae; genus Sedum; species Sedum album. The sequence continues at coordinate 162,456 of QZGG01000088.1, forward strand.
ATCGGAGTTGGATGTGAGTGTGGATGATTCGGAGTTTTCTGATCCGGATTTGAATGGTTTCAGATTCACTGGTGATAACAATCCTCCGAAGAGATGTTGCTTGATCTGCTCCAGAGTCGATATTTCTGCTGATGTTGTCATTTGAAATTAGTGAACTGAATTGTACAAGAAGATTAGATTTCAAAGTTTTGAGCTTGTTTACTAAGATGGAAAATGGGAGATGAGGATGGGATGATGAGTGACTGAGTAGAAAAATAGAGTGTGGTGAAATTTATAGACATTAAGCGCATGCGCAGAGGAAGGTCATTGCGAGCTTCGTAGATGCAAAGAGGAACCATCCTCATCACACTTGACTCTTGATTTTGGCATTTTGTGTTTGTGAAGACTCAATTTAGGATCATTGGATTGGTTTCATGTTGAAAGTCAGAGATCATCGGACGGCTGATGAGGTAAGTAAACTGTAAAGCAAACACCAATGACTATTTTTTTTAGTTTGTTGTTAACTTGGATTGGATGGGATAGGATATGAAATGAATTGTTTATGAGAATTGTGGAACCATGTTTCTTTGACTCTTCTTGCTTGATGCACGTTTGTGGATAATGACTTGTTAGTATATATCGCTTGTTTCGTATTGTGACATTTTAAATGTCTTGCAAGCATCGTTAACAGACCGTAGAAGTGGGGTGTCTTTAATTGTGGTTCAAGGGACAATCTGTGGGTTATCATAGTGTTTCAGAAGCAATTTTTATTGTCTCGATTCTGAACTCCTTTTATTCTCTCTTAAATTTGATGTAGGGTTGGGTTATTCATTGCTATGTCAAGTTGCTGAACTTGTTTTCATTTATTAGGTCACTCACCATGGCAAGTTGTTTGTTAAAATGACGCTAGTGCTGATATTTATCTCGTTTGATTAATGTTATTTGAAATAGGAACTTTTATGAGCTCTGTTATATGGTATTAGTTGTGTTAGCTAGTCTCAGGATTGGATCTTAAACCTGATCTACTCGGGGACTGTATATGAAAGAATACGACTTTGCTTTAAAATTCATTTATGTCACCTGTTTGGGACAGTCTTTGGTATTCTAGTTTGGATAAACTTATGCTATTTTCTGAACTTGACAATTTAATTCTCTAATGTTAGCTTCAGTGAATATAGTATTTGTACAATGATATAACTATTAAGTCACATGCTCAATAAGGATATAATGCTGAAGTTATGGGTATATGTGTTTAGTACCTAGAGCTTACATATTTGTGAGTAATTGATTCGGGTCGATCCTCCTTCGTTTATTACCTTTTTGTTAAAAACCTGCTTGTTTTCATTTGAATAACATAGATCTGGTTGTTAGTGAAAAAACCTCAGGATAGCCACATTTTTCACATAATTTTCCAACATGATTAGCAACTGATAATGATGTCTCCAACTTGTAAATTATATGTATATTTAACTACTAACCTCGTGTGGGAATGCATAATTAAATAGAATAAAGAGGGAATTTGTTGATCCACATCTCTATGTAGCCTTAATTCAATGGATGATGATGATGTGTTTAGTTGATATTCATTGCACTTGTGCATGTAATTGTAAAAGATTACTGCCTCAGACTATTGTAAGTCTAGTTGCCCAAGGGATAAAGATCATCCCAACTTGTGCATTGTGCTTTCAACAATAACACTACTAATAAATAAAGTTGTTTTTCATGTAGTCCTACCTAGTTTACAAATATAATATTAGTATTCCACAATGTCATAAAAAGACAAGAAACTCCTGAGAAGCATCATGGGTTTACAGTTTTACATTTTTTTTTTTTGATAAAAAGAGTACAAAGACTCAAGCGGTACATAACAGAGGACTTAATTCCAATCGACTAGCGAAAGGAGACCTCGAACACAAATATAAATTAATCTAAGCATAGAGTGAACGAGGTACTTTGCCTCAGTACCTAAAAAATATCGAAATAAATTTGACAGAAGCTCGAGACTGTGAGCACCAACCGAAGGACCAGTCTGAATTACAAGAGCACGAAGAAGTCCGTTATAATTTAAGAATTTGAGCATGAAATTTCATGAAGTCATCTGGAAACCCCAGCTGTCCAGAATAGTCCGGAGATTGATTTGCAGAACACAGTAGCAGAGATGCAGGAAACAGAGGACGTGACGCTAAGGGATCTGAAATCAAACAAAGGGTGGGATACGTGTCCACACCAGAAGTTGTCACGCAAACTAATCCAGCAATTGCCACGCGTCCGAAGAAGGCGTGATTGTACAAAACGTGTCCAACGAAGTCAACGTAACGAATGGACACGTGTCCAGAGTAGAACACGCCGAAGGGGACAGCCGAAACAGATGCCACGTGTCTCAGCCGGAAAAACGCTTTCCACCAAACCTCGTCGGAGCAGCCGCCAACGGACAGCCATCAGACCCAGCAGGTGGAAGAAGACCAAGCTGCACTCGCAGCAAAACAACCCTGATAGACGGCCGAAGGATGCCCGGTGATCGCTAAAGCCGTCCAGGACAGAAACTGTCGGCGCAGCAATCGTCACGAACGACACCAAAAAGCCCACCGACAGTAAAGAACACAGCCGAAGACCGGCAGCCCCAAAAAACCACACCCACAGCCAGCCGATCAACCGAACTCAAAAGCTAACCGGCCGAAACCAGTCGCAGCAAAAAAACACCCACCGAAGGGAACTAAGCACCGCTGACAGAAGTATCAAAGAAACCCTAAAGCACCCTGCCGACAGCCCAAAATAACAAACTCAAACCAAAGACAGCAAGCCATCAAAATAGAGAAGATTGTACAACGGAACGAAGCTCCCTCAGACACGAAGACGGCGGTGAAAGATTACGTTAGAGAACCGGCGGTCGTCATATCTGGGGAGAACACCAGGCAACACTCTACAACCAGTCACCAAACCCAACACGCGAACCACCATGCAGCACTGAACTGTAAACCTCCGAAGCGGAGACAGTCAGTGGACGGAGGAACGGCAAAGTGTGTGCAAAATTCTTGGTCAATACCAATTTTGGCAAGTTATATATTGAAATGGGTGCTTCTGTTGCTACTATACACACGTGCTGTATCTTTGAAGTCAATCTGTGACCTGTTTGCTGTTTCTGGTCTAAACGTTTGAATATTCAGCTTTGTCTTTTCATACTTCGTTTATATATCATGACTGCTAGAAGTAACATTTTCCATGGAAATATTAGCAAATGCAATCATGGTTACAAGTTATCTTTGTCTAATTTAAATTGTTGGTCGTAGCTATTTAAAATCCAATATTAATCAAAATATAAAAAATCATCATTTAATATTACCTTGGAAAAATCCTCGTCCATGTGAAATTCGGAGACATGTCCGAGTCGAAGTCGAACAACGAATTAATGGATTCCCAACGCCAACAAATTCATTCCCATTTCGTTAGATCGTCTTTCTCCGAGTTCCATTTTTTGCAGCTGGTAATATCTTCTCCACCTTTCCGATTGATTGCTTTCTGTATCGAAATCGCTTGATCTGATCGATGCATCAGGTTTCTGGGGTTTTGATTTTCACCCAATAGTTTGATTCCTAGGCTTCTTCTGTACTGTACGTTTTGGGTTTTAGAACTTTTTTTGCTGATTGGTGTTAAAGTTCGTTCCTTTGTAATTGTCATGTGTGTTCAGGTTCACAAAGTTGTTACCTTTGTTTCTGGAAGTTTATAGAGGTTTGGAAAGTTTATGTTTTTCTATTTTTTAAATCTCTGTGCAAACTCGGGTGAAGCTATTTTTACATTAATTTAGAATCTGGAATTTGTGAAATTGAAGGGAATTTGAGCTGTGAGCTGAATTAAACCTGGTGTTTTGTTTACAATGTATCATATGTTACTTGACCTGGCCTGTAAATTGTTATCATACATAAATTTTATTTCTTGATTTCCAAGTACGCTAGCTAGTCGTTAACTGTTATCTTGAATGTGGCACTTTACAGGTATCTTTCTCTCAAAGAGTCTGTTGTCCAATTCTTTCACAATTGATGATCCATGGAAATCAAATTGTTGTGTAGTTGCACGCTGACAGATAATCATCTGGAGTTTGAGGGAATTTGTACTGATAACTATGAGTGTTGCACCTAGATTCCTATTCATTTTTGTGCGCGCCTGAGAGCTCACAAATATTGTTTTAGATATAAGGGTTTCCGGGTATTCCTTGACTTCTTCGAGGACAGTTTCGTGCATCTCCCCCATGCATATTTTCTTCAAAAGGGAGTATATATTTATTCATTGGCTACTAAGATGAGAACTTTTAGTCCGTAGCTTGTAATGGAAGATAAAGGAAATATATTGATGAACCGATATGAAGTAGGGAGATTACTAGGTCAGGGAACCTTTGCCAAGGTATTTTATGCGAGAAGTGTCATAACCGGGCAGAGTGTGGCCATCAAAATTATAGACAAGGAGAAGGTTATGAAAGTTGGATTGGTTCAACAAATCAAACGTGAAATACTCGTCATGAGACTTGTCAGGCACCCTAATGTTGTGACACTTTATGAAGTCATGGCTTCGAAGACAAAAATATATTTTGTAATGGAATATGCTAAGGGAGGTGAACTCTTTGACAAGGTTGCAAAAGGGCGCTTGTCGGAGGATGTTGCGAGAAAATATTTTCAGCAACTGATTAATGCAGTGGATTACTGTCATACTAGGGGTGTCTACCATCGAGACCTGAAACCAGAAAATTTATTACTAGATGAAAATGAGAATTTGAAAGTTTCAGATTTTGGTTTGAGTGCTGTTGTTGAAACTACACGGCAAGATGGATTACTCCACACGACGTGCGGCACCCCTGCATACGTTGCTCCTGAGGTTATTCATAGGAAAGGTTACGATGGAGTGAAGGCTGATATATGGTCGTGTGGTGTGATCTTGTTTGTTTTGTTGGCTGGCTTTCTTCCGTTTCATGACTCTAATTTAATGCAACTGTATAGGAAGATCAGTAAAGCAGATTTCAAATTTCCGAGTTGGTTTCCCAGTGATGTTCGTAGATTGCTGGTTAAGTTGCTGGATCCAAACCCTGTTACAAGAATTCCCATCAATAATATAAGAGGCTGTAGTTGGTTCAGAAAAGGGTCACACGCCAAACAGATCAAAGAGGGTGAAGATGTAGCTCCTGAATCATCTGAAAATCGTCTGAAATCAGTTGCCACTCAGCAATCATCTGAGCTACCATTTCTAAACGCTTTTGATATTATCTCTTATACTTCCGGAATTGATCTTTCTGGCTTATTTGAAGAAAACGGTCTCAGGCGAGAAGTAAGATTTACTTCGAAAAAATCTGCGGCCACTATTTTCTCCAAAATTGAAGAAATTGCCAAGCGTCTGAAACTTAAAGTGAAGAAGCAAGATAAAGGTCTATTGAAATTAGAGGGCTTGCATGAAGGTAGGAAGGGAATAATTTCCATTAATGCAGAAGTGTTTGAGGTTACTCCGTCTTTTCATTTGGTGGAGCTCATAAAATCTAATGGAGATACAATTGAATATCGAAAGATATTAAAAGAAGAAATACGACCTTCTCTCCAAGACATTGTTTGGGTTTGGCAGGGTGAGTGAAGATGATTATACCGAAAACTATTTGGTGAGTTATGAAACTATACATTTACCTGAGCCAACTACGAAGGTACTGTTCTGGCATTTTTACAGGCCAGTTTCTCCGTAGTTCTCTTTTATTGTTTTACAAATCACATTTTATGCTTACAGTCATCTTACGAGAAATTTTATGTGCTAGTGATAGAATGTAAAGGTCGCATTTGCAATGATATAAGTATTCTACAGAATAATTATCATTTTGTTTTTTGCCTGATCATTGAAAATCCGAGATACCTTATGGTCAAACACTTTTATGTACTTTATGTTCATTAAAATCCAGTTTTTCCTGCTTGGAGAAAACCATGCTCCTATTTGGAAAAGTGATGGCAATTGGAGCTAAGGTCAGTATTTTGAGTGGCACTGGATTACTTTGCTAGGTTTCTGGCTAGCTTAGTAAATCATTTATTTATTTTTAGTTAACCACACACAGGTTACAGTTACAGCACATCTCATTATAGTTAACCGTCCACTAAACGGCATTTATGGCAATTTTCATTCCAGAGTCACAGTGGCCAGGAATGCTGCAAATGAAGTAGTTCTGTCCCTTAACCAGCTTGATCTTGTCTCTGCCAGACCTGAACACCCTAGCTCGAGGTGGAGTGGAGCACCGGCTGTATCCTGCCCTGTCCACGGCCACCACATTATGGGCTTTGGGGCTATAGTTGAAAACTGCACAAACCACAACCATTAGGAGCGAACCCTGAATCACACCCACTCATGATCATACAAATCTAGTGTAATACATTATACAGTAGAGAAATGAAATGGGTTACCAAGGAAATCTCCGGCGGTGAAGCGCTTTCCTTTAGGCCAGCTGTCGGTACTGTACGTCCAGCCACCAGGGCCTCCAACCACATATGTTGCTCCAGCTGCCTGAGCTCCAGTGGAAGTATATAAGATGACACAAAGCACCAGTGTCATAAGGTAAACAATAGCCTTTTGGGCTTTTGCACTGCCACTTCCCTGAGCCATAGTGAGTGAGTTGAAGTGAGTGTAAGTAAACTCTGATCAGTTCTTTGTTCTCTCTGGTTGATGGAGATGGTATGAAATGGATATGGATGTCTTCTTATATATAGAATGCACATTAAAGCAAGTATGTTTGGAGCTACAGAGTATGGAAATGATTATGACTCGAGGCCACCAACCATATTTGAGAAAATGGCAACTTTTCGTGGAGAATTGGTGACAGAATTCAAGACCCAACAACCGCACTAAGTGATAGTGTAGCATGGGCTGCTACTGGAAAAGCTGTTCATCATTTAAAGCGGGATTGAGTTGAGCTTGGTGTTGTTTATGTTATCATTTCATATGAGGGCCAGTAGGGATAAGGTATAGTGTACTAATTTTCAAACTCGAATCGAGTAAGAAGAGTGTTTAGTCAATAAAATGGATTTATTGCCGACGCTGTATGGGTTACTGGTTCAACAAGAGGATTTGTACAGGCTCAAGTTGTGAAAACTACACAAGAAATAAGTAGGCTACTGTAAATCTATGTCATCATCTCGAATATATGATCAAATGTTTGACTGTTGGTTAGATCACAAAGATGATGCCAGTTCAGCAGTGAGTAATCCATGAGCTTGTACTTCTGCATCACCAAGTTGGAGAAGCAGACACATTTTCACAGTGTGTTTCCTCCATGAGTCAATGCAGCTGGCCTGAGTACAATTAATGTAAATGAGTCAATGCGTTATGACGGTTATTCCGCCACTCTAACTAGTTTTAGCCATTGATGATTGTATAGCAACTCATGCTCGAGTGATCCATTGTTCAAGTCGGAGTTGCTTCATTGGAGGTTGAACATTTGACTTACTTCTCTGTGGGCATTTCCATTTCCCTGAGATTTCTTGTTCTATGGAATGTGGCGTGTTGGTAACATCCGACATGCCCACCCTTTTTGAACTACCTGTCTGGGTAGTCCTGAATGTTGCAACTCTTTCTTGTTTTTGTAAGAAATTTGGGCTGCCGCGGTTTGGTATCTTCCTCCGCTTCTTTGTTGATACAAAACCGTTTTCTTCTGCATTTGGCTGTCCATTTTCTTTATCAGCTACCTCTGCAAAGTATTCATCTTGTTCTAAAATAATGTTTCGTTGAAGAGAATTAGACTTCTTTTCAAGTTCATTGGTTGGTGAAACTTCTGTAGCCAATGCTACTGTATTGGCAAGGCTGACTTCTTTTGAACAAGATTCAATGATTGAATGCTTCCCTTTGGACCTCTTTCTGCGAAGCAACCTTCTTGGAGACCTTGATTCATTAAGGTCTGAAGTAGCTTTGTTCCTCAAAAGTGGAGAATCTATTGCGTGCTGTGTTTGTGTTTCTTCTACAATCTGATCTGACAATGTAGGAAAATATTCTTTGTTCATGCCATTCTCGTCCAATCTGCAGTTACCCTGAAAATTTTGAAATGTCTTTATTAACATACATGATAAACTCAAGAAGGATGTATAAATGCTAAATTTCTTTTTTCCTGACTATCATTTTTAAAGAACACTAGGTGACTAGTAAAGTAATAAGATGGAAGAGACGCCTAATTACATCAATAAAGTCGGTGGTAATGAAGGGTGGAAGAATCATGCCAGTTGGGACTAGTTTTTACCAGGCCAAAAATGGCATAGAGAACAAGGCAATTCTATGATATATACAAAAGAGCAAAATACCTGAAAAGAATTAGAGTTGTTATGCCTGTGGCTTGGCGTCAAATCTGGGAGAACATCCTTATCGTGCATACTTGTTTTATTCCAACTATTACTGATATCAAAACTCATGTTCCTTCCATTACTATTAACAGTGCTTCATCACAATCACCTGACTGAATTGCTTTTATGGATGGAACTCCTAATTCACCATCCATAAACACTGCAGGAGACTCGTACACATAGCTTGAGAACCAATTCGGATGTCAGGAGGCTCTATATGCAAATACAACTTAAATAGTCAGATAAATAGCTCCACATCTCCTATAACTGACAAAGACAATAATGGGTAAAGTGGTAAAGTTGATACAAACCTGAAGCAAGCAATGCTGAATCAGAAAACCTTATAACCTGTATAACAATTTACAGATATATTAGTCATCAACCTTGGTGTTCAGCCATGAAGAAATATCCTTGAAAGCATGTTTCGCATAATTTTACAAGCGAGGAGTGTTCATTTAAATACAAAGTTTTTATAGTGACAGAAACAAAGTAAACGATGTGGCAAGTATCCTTTACTGTCTCATATATATTAGAGAAAACATAAACCTTAACAATCCTGGCTCCAACTTTACCTATATTTGAGTTCTCGGAGTTCTCTTTATAACTGCCCCATCTTCTTTAACACATTAACCAAAAGACAGATAAAATTTCATGCAAAGCTCAGTTAGCAGCACATATCATACTTCAAGACATCCAATACTCTACATTGATTTTGTTGTCAAAACTCAAAAGTAAGCCACTCATGAAAAATAATCATAAAATAAACAGTTTGGACATACTTACATTCGTGTCATCTGATTCAAGAGGACTTCTGCATTCAGCTAAGTCTCTAAGGTCATCACTTTTGTTGACGTCAAACTGGCTCACACATTTCTTTTTGTAATTTCCATCATTTTCACTTTTTAGAATCTTCTGCTTACTACTAATATCTTGTTGGTCAATCTGGATCTTTCTAAATACAGACATGTTCAGTTGACTATCTACTTCAGGCGATTGGTACACATAGCTTGAGAACCAGTTTCTGATATCAGGGGGTTCTGAAACAATCAAGACCAAACGTCTATGTATTGACAACTGTATAACTTCAAACTAAGGAAATTATCTGAAAATGATTTGGCGTTGATTGTGCTTACCAGTTGGGAGTGAGAGTGAATCTTCATTCATCTGATTCTGCAAAGGAATAAGAATGAGCAAAGGCATCAATAAAAAAGAAGATCCCAAAATTTTGTTTACTAAAGCTAAATACACTGCATTGATAAATCAAAGAACAATATTTCGGAGAATACGTGCCATGTCATGATTGTGCTGTATATCTATATCATCATCTGGCTCTGATGAACTGTTTTTGTCGCATGCCTGAACTGTTTTCCTCTTTCTGAATGGTTTGAGCTCAACATTATCCTCCCCTCTTTTTTCATGCCTCTCACCATAAAAGATCCTTAATTTTCTCACATCCACATCTCCACAACTAATATTCTCTACACCTTCATCTACATTTACTTCCGGCGACTCATACTTATAACTCGAGAACCATTTTCCGATATGAGGAGGCTCTGATTAAACCCGATATTCAAAATATCAAATCAAATAACACATGAAGTATCACTAAGATGAAAAAAAGTAAATTTAACTCCAATTCTCACCGGATGGCGGCGAAAGCCACGGACAACAACTCATTTCCTGCAGTTAGAAAATGATAAAAAATCATGCAATTCGCATGTTCATTAGATCACAACAATAACTCAAAATCAGAACTTCAAAAGTAACCTGAGAATTCAATTCGCCTGCATCGATCTCCATGCTCTCCTTCTCTCTCTAGAATCCTAATTTGAGCTAACAATTAGGGATTTGGATTTTGGGAGCGGAGGAGAGTTGACTTGGCGCCAAAAGCTCAACTGAGTTTTTGGTTCAGATTTTCAATTTGGCGCCGATTTGGTCGAACCGATATCGCTTCCAATTGAACCAACCTGATCGGTTCAATTGGGCTGTGCTTCTGATTAGGGTTCTTGAGGTACGAGATTTCACAGTGCCCGGAAGATGGAGAATCGTTGCAAATACTGGCTTCCTAAAAAGAACCGTAACTGCTCCAACGCCTGTCTGAAAGGCTCCTTGTACGCCCCCTTTCAAAATTTCATTGCTTTTTAGCATTATTTTGATTGAGTTGGAGTGATAATTATGTTTTTTCATTCTCCAGGTTTTGTGGAAATCACACTGAGCGATCAGATGAGAAGTGGGTCAAGTGCCCAGTTGACCCATCACAGTAATTCTTCCAAATCCAATCTCAAAATTTTGATCTTTTTAGATGTTTGTGGGCTAATTGCTGTTATGGTAGTTGTGTGCTTGAGCAGAATTTGGAGGCTCATGTAAGGAAATGTCCTTTAGTGAAGCAAACACGGTCGTTGACGGAGCAGAGTTATTATCTTAAGGGGATTAATGGTGGCAACGGAGAGGGAGAATTGTTAAAGAAAGTTGTATCTTCTGAGATGAAGAGGAATGCTGTGTATACAATGTCTGTGTCTCAGTTTACGGACCTTATTGCTAGAATTGAGGATGTTTATGACACGATATGTAGTGACATTGGTGAATCGTATAAGGTGCCTGAGGCTTGTGATTTATGGATGCAGGGGCAAGTAGATAGGTAGACCAATTAATGCACTTAGTTTTTGCTTGTTTATAAAAAATTTCATTTCTTTTCAATTTTTTATGTATCATGTCAGGAATGTGCCGTTTCAAGAGAGGCATGTTGTACAGCAGGTATCGATCCTTGGGAATTTGGAGGGAGCTTAGAGTTTTAAAGAAATACAGCGAGGGTATGGAGGTGCCTTCTGTAATAGAGTTTGGAGCGGGAAGAGGATACTTAACACAGATGCTTGCAGATTGTTACGGGATTAAGGAAGTTTTTTTGGTTGAAAGGAAAGCATACAAGCTAAAGGTTTGCCTCTCGTATCTATGGATTTGATGCTCAAAATAAGTTATCCCATGGTTGAAGTGCACTTAGCTTTTATTTGCTCATTCCCACCTCATTTCTAGGCTGAGAGGAGTTTACGACAGAAGGAGAGTTTGATAGTTGAGCGTCTGAAAATTGATAGTAAGGTTTCTCTCAGCTAGTATTTCCCGTTCATTTTTTGTTTCTTTGGATGTAGTAGAATTAGAACGTAGTTATGTGCATTATTTGCTCTTACATGGTCTGAGAGTTTGTGTTCCGTAATCGAAACTTGACATGCAAAACTAGGTGCATGACTAATTTTTAAAACTTCATTTCAGTTATACTTTCTTGTTTACATTTTGACAATATTGTTGATTTATGTAGTTGAAGATTTGAATTTGGATGCTGTTGAAGCTTTGCGGGGAAAACCGTACCTTGCCATTGGTAAACATCTTTGTGGACCTGCCACAGGTGATTTGACTTTCTTCTCTTATTTTTCCTTTTTTCATTGATTGCTCCGCCTCTAGCTTCTTTTCTATGTTCATTTCCCTTCATTTGACACAGGCATAAGCAGAGTAACACTTTATCATATTTTCATTGTATGTTTGCCTATTGCAGATCTGACGATTCAGTGCACCCTTAGAGACAGTAATAAGCCTGATCCTTCTGCTAATGGAATTTTTCGTAAACGTTTACACGGCTTAGCTATTGCTACATGTTGCCATCACCTGTGCCAGTGGGTTCATTATGCAAGTAAGAATTATACATCTATCTGAAGCTGATCACACCCTGGTTGTTCCCCCACTAATTGGCTCTTGAAAAATTGCAGATAAGCATTACTTCATCAATTTGGGTTTCACCGAAGATCATTTCAATGCAATTACATGGTTCACCAGCTGGGCCGTCGATGCAGCTCATGACCCAGATGTCGAAAATGCTATGAATTCCAGAACTGTTTTTCAGCCAAGGTAATTAACACACACTATAACATGTAACTGTTGATTTAAAAGATGTAAATTTATATCATATCATTTCTCGGTTACAGCAAGGAGATGAATGGTGATTGGACTACAGTTGATGAATTGGTGAGGAGTATGAGTGCGATTGAGAGGGCAGTTATTGGTTTCAAGTGCAAGGAAATAATTGACATGGGAAGAATGTTATGGCTCAAGGAGCATACCATGGAATCACGGTTTGTTAAATACGTCCCCGCAAAAATTTCCCCTGAAAACCATCTGTTGGTTGCTAGAGGATTTTAACGTCCGCTCTCGTTGGCTGATTTTGTTTACCGAACTCTTTTATAGAGATTTTGTGGTATATAGGGTACCAAGGGAGGCAAGAATACCTTGTTTTTATGATTTTTAAATCATTGTTAAGGAGGACCATTGTAGTTTCAACTGTCTGACAATGGTACAAACTTCCAGTGTAACATATAAATTAAATGTTACATTAAAAACCAAGTCGGCTTAGAGATATCACAGGCCTGTGTACGAACAACATAACGGGGTGAACTCACAAAAAATGGCTATCAGGTTCTTTGTTGTCTAGAGTACTCCCAGATGGCGATAGCACCACTGACATGAACATTGAGTGACCGCACTACCCCTAGTTGAGGTATCTCAATACAGGCATCTAAGTTATGTATTATTTCAACTGGTATCCCCTCTTTTTCACGTCCAAGAACCAAAACCTGTAACACGTTTTTTTATTAAATTATTTTAGTTTCACATGATACCATCCGCCTCGCAAAATGGCCAACTCAAAGTCATGGAAGAGAAAAAGAAGGTGAAAGATTTACTGTTTTCTTTGGGAAGGAGAACTTGTCAAGGGATACACTATTAGCAGTTTGCTCTAATCCCAATATGGAATATCCTTGCCGCTTCTTTTTCTCTAAAAAAATCTGCATGCTGTTTACGGGAACTTCTATGATAGGAACCCACTTCTCAGCGGTCACACTGGAAACCCAAAAAACCTTGTCAGATAAGTATCCAGAGTAATGCAAATTTTGTTCGTCAGACTGTAACAGAAGCAAGCTTGTCTATGTTTAAATCATCACCAGTGTTCAGAAGCAGTTCACAACTGAATGGTTTAGCCTCTTATCACATAAGTATATTAACAAAAAACCATTTAGGTTTCCTACATGTACTCATTTGGAGATATGAATGCGCAAACAAATATGAGAGGGGATAAGAAAATGAGGAAGGATGTGTATTGAAAAAACCTGATGAGTTGGAACTGCTTGTCTTGCAGAACACTTTTATCTGCAATGACTAAACTCTCAGCTTTGAACACCTGAAAATCAAAATGATAAAAAGAGATACAGTAAATAATCTTACCCAGATAACCAAGTTAATCTAAGAGCCAATGAGCTAAAGAACGAAGAGGTTTAAGCTCATAACAATTTCATATAAATTTGAGACACACCTCACAAGTGCGAGCTAATCCAGCAAGGTTTGGTATCCGGTCAAGTAGTGATGCTACAATAACCAAAGACTGCTGACCTTCCCTCATCTTTTCCAAAGCAAGATTTCTAGACTGAATTAATTGCTCAATAAGCTGATCTTCCTTCTCCATTTCTGTTAAAACACAAACAGTCGATGTTTCATAATGCTAATAATTTGAAGTCACACTAATTAAATCCAACCCGTGCGTAAGATTTAAGCATGACTTGCTGAATGCAAAAAATAGCAATAGTTGTGCTTTCCAACTTGAATATTCTAATTTAGAAAGGAACTTGCCTTTTAATGGGTCATTGGCTTCCTTGTTGCTGATGAGTGAACAGCCACCACCGCCCCCAGATTCAAGCTTATTAAGAGTTATCTTTTTTTGAAAATTGAAAGAGGGATCATTTGGGAGTTGCTTAGTGCCACTTCCATTCATTGTAAGTGAGGTAATGGATTGAGCATTCATCAGCAAAGATTCATTCTTAATAGTATCTGCATCTTTCGCCATGGAAGACCGAAGATCATCCCTGACATCCTGAGGCATTTTGAAGTTAAAATACTGACTAAAGCAGTTGAGGATAATTAAACTCACCAATGACTCACATTTAGGAACGTTAAAACTTGTTCCATAAGAGACGTTGATGCGCATTCAAATTCATGAACCTGTGATGACCAACAGTTGCAAATTGCTTTTGTGAAATCGCAGGTACAAAGCCCAGGAGAAGGGCGATTATTTAACAATTTACAATTTATATAATAACGAAATATGCCTGGAACTATAACTGGTGTAGTTAAGAGGCACAGACTTTACCAAATTATATAAAAAATCTGGAAAAGAAAATACTGAATTAAAATATCCCTAACCTCAACTCGACTTGTAAAGATTCCAGCAGGAGTGCCTACAGTTGTGGGATCAAATGCTGCAAGATATCCTTCCATTGACGCCCTCAAACTGTGATAGAGATGTTTGGTATTAGCCATACTGAGAAACCAAGCTTTAATAAGCTCTATCTTTAAGACTCAAGTTCACAATGTGCAACATTAAGTGATTATGCATTTATATACACTGGCAATTTATTGGTGTGTGTAAATAACCCTAGTTGACCGAGTAATTTGTGCATAAAACAAATAGACAGGCCTCAATGTTCTAAAAACACACCTCAGCAACCCAGATTGGTATACACTAACCCATGTTTCTGAGAGTGATAAATTGCAGCTGTAAATGTAAATGGATACTATACCGCTTGCAGTCCAAGTTGTTTGACAAATACAATTTCAAATCCTCAAAGCATTGCTTCTCTAGTTGTGCCTCTGAGCTACTAGAACGATAAGAGGGATATAGTTTACACAAAACTTGGTGCACGAGCAGCTGCAAAAAAGAGAAAGACAGCATGAAGCTTATGACGTATTAGTGTGTTGTTGGGACCCCATATATAACTTACAGCTATTGTGGTTTTCTCACCTGAGTAAAACCACGTAAACTATGGTGATGAGAAGTAAGCAATGGCACTATTGGAGGAAGTAGTTCATTTAGATGCCGCATCTGGACGGCTTTGTTTGCATGGAGGATAATGTTTGCAGCTATAAATACATATGAAGACAATGCCTGCAGGTAATGCATGGAAAACTTGCACTTCAGGGATTCCAAAGAGTGCAAAATTTGAAGTAATTTTTAAGAAAACAATCATTATTTATACCTGGGGCTTCATGTCATAATCTCTTAATATAGGTACCAGTTGCATTGAAACCTGTCATGTAAATACCAATTAAATTTTAGTATTATTAGTCCACACCTAGTGAAATTTTTTAAATGGGTGATTTGATTTCACAAAGATTGTGGAAATTAGATAGCAAACCACCGATCCATTATTCGGCACTAGGAAAGTAAAAAAATTGGGTACGTCAAGAACTATAATACAGTCGAAAAGAGAATATTATGACACGTTTCAAAGTGCCCCCAATTAGAACTGCTACATCCGTGTTGCTATTTTCAAGTTATAATAAACGTCCAAACCAACACATACAGTTTTAATGCAGTGTATCACAGCATCACTATTCCATAATTCAGCAAAAACACTTGGTGCAAATATATATCAAACTGTGTAGATAGTTAAGGGAAAGAGAGATGCTTGAATACAAATAATGATTGATCTCACCAGTATCGGAAATTTTAAGTACACATTTATCGCAAAAGTTTCCAGGTATTGACGGACAGAAGGCATATTGTTTCTCTGCAAAAAGTTCCAGAAAAGTGTTTATTCTGAAGAAAAAACTGGGCAAATGATAAATTGATCTATTACGCACAAATAGACAGACATCCTTCCAGAATGTCAGCGGAAAGACCTTTTGAGAGACTCGGTCTGAATTTCAAAATTAGGACCAACGTTACTGCATATTAGTGTAGGATTAAGCTTACATTAAGGCATATGTGCAAATCATCAGTGACTAGCTGAGCTATATCTTCATGAACAAAACGTGACAGTACACAAATCATTTGCCAAGCACGCGTCTTCCGCCGGTGAATCTGCATAAATTTGGATAACAAAAATGGTTAAGTTGTACATGTAAAAGAATTTCTAAAATCAAAAAGCAATGACAGGTGAATCAATTAGATCTGCATAACCCGGATGTGAAATCAAAACCTGATACAGATTTAAAGGTGAAAACAAAATCAGACAGTAAAACCCACAACTTGAGGTCCTTCTCGATTATTTACCGGGCATAACTTACCGCACTAAACTTTTTGTACAACTCCTTTGAAAGATCTTTGTCATGCACCTACAATAGAAGTTACTGAATCAAGATAGTAATGCGTCTGCAAAGAGTATAACTCAGCCAAAGAATATAAATGTTGGCAAGTTTCAACACGTCAGTCGACAGCCCCTTAAGAATAAGGAGTAAAGAGTTTTGAAGTGCATGTTTGTGCACTTTTAAGTTGATGATAGTTGGAAACAGAAAGGGCTGCTGCATCATAAACACGAAAAGCTATGACTGAAGTACATAAAGCTTTAAAGGCGTACAATGAATAATAACCAGATATTCTATGAACAGATACTATTTTGAGTAAAAATAAATGGGATCAAGCTAACTTCATTTTTACCTCACAGGTTTAGCACTAAATATTCACGAAAATCATCTACTTATGCTAATTATGTCACAAATGGGAATCAAGTAAGGAATTCCTTATCTCACAAAATCATGACATATAGTTTGGTGACGATGAGTAGCAAAATTAAATGAACGTAATTTCACGAATTAATACTCTTACCGCCGACTGAAGCAGCTCTAACAAAAATAACTTTCCACATTCTAGGGCTGCACGAGAATTCTCATCTTTATTTACTGATCCTACTTGGTCCGTCATATCTGCCAATTTGGAGAACAAAGCAGCAACCGATACACGTGCATACAGTTCCGTGTTGATAAATTCCTGGTAAGAGAAACATAATTAGACTAGCTATACACTACATCACTTTCAAACAAATCTCTACTTACTTGGGTCAGCTCTGGGTCACAACTTTTAGCCAACAATCCGACTTCAATTTTTGCATCTTTGTTTTCAATCAATTCAGCTTCAAAGTCCTCATCGAATTGTACTGTAGTAAACATGAATACAAGAAATATTTGTTCAATTTAGAAACTTATTTAGGGATATAAAGTATATGGTTTAGCTAATCAGAATTCACATTCACCTGAACCATAGAGCGATATAAGCTTCAATTCGTTAATATAGTATTTAACTGTTGAGGGATTCAGTAGCCAGAGCCCAGTTAAATGTAGTGCCGCAAGGCGCATGGTGCGAGGACTTTTAGTGCCTTCCTCGAGAATATTTCTGATGAACTGCAATACAGATTTTGAGTGAATGAAAAGCAAAATAGCAGCTTACAATGGGTTCCATGAAACATGTCATACCCACTTCAGTGGCCCTTCTTCATCATTCCTTTCGTGCATGTCAATATCTTTGAATAAATGTGTATGTATAACAGAAGACAGAAGAGCCGCTATAGGTGCTACCCTACGCTTCTTGCAGCTGACGTGCAGAATCCAAGAAGAACGAACAAGCTGCCAAACCATCTGCAGTGGGAAACTGGAAGTCAGGGATCATCAGCTCTAATTTCTAATATTTATATCTGGCATCCAATGTGTTACACAAACATCAACATATATCAGTATGTTCTCTTGCGTTGGATATTTATTGTTTAAATCAGTTAAGCACTCCATTCAAGTAATAAAAGTGACATTATTTATGTTATATGGTTACTTTGTATCTAGATAGTACCTTTTTATAGATATTAATTGATGAAAAGTACAGAAAAGCCAATTAAGGCATCGAACAAATATAAGAGTGATTAAATATTAGACAGTATCTATATTACACAAAGAAAATCATAACGAATATCCAAATTTCACAATTATCGAAATCGAATAAATCATGGCTTTGCACAAGTGAACATGCAGGCAATATCAATAATCAAAATATGATTTAAACCTTGGTATCAATAGTAGCAATTGGTAAAGACACCAACTCCGACCCACTAGAAGCGAACAAATCTAGGATTAGTCTTAGTGATCTAAGCATAGGCAGTACAGAACCTTCTCCAGCATTCTCAAGGCTGCAATGTCAGAAAAAGGTTAGCAAGTACTGGGTAATAAACATAAATGAAACCATACAAAGATGACCAGCTTCAACTTCAAATTTATATACCATCTGTAACAAGTACGGTCATAATAATAAGATGACGGCGATAACAGCTTAATATAGATTCTTCTGTACCTTTCAACCACATCGCATAATATGTTCGTGATACTAGATTCTGAATAAAAAAACACATTGCTGCCTAACTGGACTCCATTGTTACGAGCATGGAATGGGACTGACAGCAGTGACTCCAAACAATGCCACTGCATGATTTGAAAAGGCCAGGTAATCATTAAAGTATTTAGCTGGAATTATGAATAGTTTAAAATTTAGATTTCTAGAAAAGGATCGGTTGGGATTGAGAAGCATGAACTCTACAAAAAACAACTAGAACACACATGCATGAATTATCCAGGGGAAGCAGCAATCCGTTCAGAAGCCACATAAATTGCATTACTGTTTTCTAGCAAGAGAACATTAAGGTTATTTTGGACATTCTGGTGATATCAAAACCAAAGTAAAGATAGTCTATCTAGAATGTATTTTTCCATAAAGGACCATTTAATAATAATAATATATTATGGGCTGAAACTAGAAGGAAGAACAAAGATATAAAAGTTCAATCACCTTGCAGTCTATTAAAACTGCGCGCCTTGCTCGAGCTAAAACTCCACTCTCCAAGATTCTATTGATGTACTGAAGGAACAAACCGACAAAGGGGTCAAGCAAAAATTGGCAATCCTCTGCCTTTGGTATGATCAAAATATATTCATCCTGCAGAAGGACCAAATCTGACGGAGAGAATGACGATGCTATGGCTTTCAGAACAGGAACAACTGCCTCACAAGCTGCAAGGCATATCTCCCCTCTGGTCTGATTTACATAACATGTTCAAGTTAAAAATGATGTAAAGAAAATGCATAAGCTCGAGAAGATAGTACTTGTCTTAAATTTTAAGATTCATCGAACCTCAGAAGAATGTGTAAAAGCTCCCACAATTTTGATGAAAAACTTCCACAAGAAAGTGAAAGCAGCATCAACTGATGTTCGACCCTGAAACTGAGCGCACAAAGACGTTGTAGATGCAACAGTCTTGAAGGATGTAATCTGAGGAATTAATTACAAACTCAAATGAAATAAACAATAAACATCAACAGTTATATGTCAGAAACACAAGCAACTCAATGATAAAAGAACAAAGGTCTTCTGGAATGGGAGAGGCGTAACAGTTCAGTACAAAATAGTATCGCAACACTAAGAAGACTAAATTACACTGGCTTATAATAAGGGGAAAATACTCATGGCATTCTCCATGGTTAAGAAGATGACAACACGCCTTAAAATCTCATTAAGGAAAAGTCACAAGGATGTTAACTACGGCCTAAATTAAAACTAAGAATTTCTAAACAGACAGAAAGAGTGCATTTCTATTTTTGTAATATAGAATTAATGTCTACTCGGCAATACCTGAAGAAGGAACAACGAATAACAATTATAGATATTCTTTTCCATTCTGCCATGAATATAGCAACCAAGTTCTGAATTTAATATTTAACAGAGAAAAAGAGCCCATGTAATGTACCGCTAGCAACACAGAAGTGGTAGCCGGAGATGATAATCGGCGTTGACTTGGACCTCCAAGCCTCCCCTTAACAGAAGGAGGCAAAGATGTATCATGGATCAGTGATTGGTCCCAAAACACAGAGCAATACCCGTCTGTCGATGAAACAAGTTTTCCCTACGCAGCATAAACAGTTAGTAAATCACAAACATAAATCCAAAAAAGTAGCAAAATGATGCCCATACCAATATTTTGACATAATAATTTGTGAACTTCTGAAGAACTTCAGAAGAATTGAACAGTTTCGCCCCATCAACGACACATTCTGATTTGCCTTTCAGTCTAGAAGTCGAACTTGTTGTTCGATCTTGTATAATAGAAAGCTCATCAGCCAAGCTCAAAAGTAAGACGAGAGACCTCAGAGCATCCCGTTCTGACCGATTATTCCCCGTGCAAATAATCACGGCGTGACTTTGAATAAACTGTAAAAATTATCAACATGATGCAGCAGTAAAATTAAAAATAATGACCACCGATAGTAAGAAACCTAAGGGTTAACAAAAATATAAGTCATTCATAGTAAAATATTTTGTCTCGAGTCTAACACTTATAAATCCTCATCAGAATTCATTATACATCACTTCATCATGACATTAACATATACAGACAACAAGACCACCAACAGCAGTAAAAAGGGGCATAATGCAATGTAAAAGGTATGGCAGACATAAAAATGTTCGAAAACCTACCGTCAATAGCTGCTCGAAATGAATATCATCATTGATCACAAGAAACATGGTTCTTGCCCATCTTTTGGCTTCATAACCCAGTGCATCCAGCTCTTCGTCATCACAAACCTCGACCTTATCTGAAGAAGGATGGCTGCCAAACGTTTTAGCTATATTATAAAGTTGCACTAGTATCCCATCTGACGAACTACTGGCACAACAATACTTTTTTTGACCACCCAAAAGCCATTTTTGTGTTTTCTCTCTGAGCCAACCTGATAAACGATACAAGGAAAAATCAGAAAAAGCATAGTCCTACTCAAATACACTCCATAGTTCCATATAAATGTAAACATGAGTCATCAAAGAAATAGCTCAAGTGATGGGTATATAATAACTTCATAAATGATTATGATGCCTATTTAATCGACAGTGTTATACTCACCACCATGGTCAGTGTATTCTCGGGGAAGAGCGGAAACAAAATGCAACAGTACACCAGTATCTACATCACAAACACAGACTACTGCCGCTGCAGCCTCCAAAATGTTCTCGCAAACTGATAGTAAGATATAAAATCAGTAACAATCTGCATTGATTATATAAAATGCTAACACTGATTTATCATCTACCAGAAATAAATGATTTTTTTAGAAATTTACCTCGAAGCCGGTAATTGTGGTTAAAATGCTGTTTGCTACTTTCAATTACAAATCTCAACAAATCAAGCAACTTTGTTTCCCTGTTATGTACACCACATTCTTCAGCTGATGCAATTTTAACTGTATCATAGAAGGCATTCAGTTGCCCCTCTACTTCACTCCTACTACATGTAGTACTTCCAGAAGCAGCTGATAAGATGCATTCGGCAAGGCCATCAGCCCAGCTCGCCCGAAGGGAATCTTTTTAGCAGTAGCTGCTAAATTGCAAAGAAAGGCAGTGTGTCCCCTGTGACAGTGATGACTAAGTTTAAAAAACTGATGTACTAATGACAACATTACCAACTATCACTGTCACGAGGGATAGAATGGAAAAATAGACTCTTCCAAACAAGAAATCTGGAAATGAATATCTTTGCAGTCCTTTAAGGCTTTTCCTTTCGTGATTGCTAATACCTTCAACATATTGAGTGACAGCAATAAAAACTGAGAATCGGACATTGTTACCATACTTCGTGTAGAGAACATATCGCCGTAGAAATTGAGTTGCAGCCTGTATCGTGTCAGAAGTATGTAGTCCTTTAACACCTAGGATTAACATATGACAAACATTGTTCATTAATAAACAATCCTAGCAGCTGTTAAATAGATCATGATAGTGTAAACATCACATATCAACATTATTCAACAACTTATTATGTACTAATATTTTAAACTGGAACACTTATACAGTGTTGCCTACATGAGATTTTAAACAGGAAATCTCAGTGTTTGTGAATTCTTATATGTTACTACATCCATTTGCAAAGGGTCTGAGTCTGAATGAATATATGCAAAAGGAACACGACATCCAATAAAACTTCTGTCAGATTATTGGAAACTATGTGCAGCCTTGTTCTACATACATTTATTGATGGCTAATTTGTGCACTTTGTTCAAGGAACAGATTTTGTTTTGTATCCACTAAAATACAGTATAAATACCCCGACTAACAATAAAGAAGCTTCAATCACACAAACACACACATACTTTGTAAAACTTGTGATCAGTAACATCCATACACATATTCTAAAGACAATAGAACGTAATCTCCCTGATTAACTTGAGCAATACTAAGATAGTGAGACAACCAAAACCAAAGAAATTGTTGGCCAAACTGCTCATATGTCAGATCGTACCATACCAGCATATAACAATGGAAAGTATGTTTGGCAAGACTATTGAAACACTGACAGTGCCAGCTGGATCAAAGAATAAAGAAATATAACTTCTAATGGAGATTAAGATCCTGAATGGATAAGAACTATTTCAGCTCAAAACTAACCAAAATCTTTGTGGTGAACAGGATCATTCAGCGCTTGTAGGAATGAACCAAGCACAAAGCTTTCTGGAAGCGCTCTTCCAAAATCTTCATGGGTCTTCCAGTCAATTTCAAGAAATGATTGAAAGATTATGCACCTAACTGCAGTATTTAGAGACAATACTTTGAAATGAGATGACGAAAAATATTACAGTCAGTCAGTCATTGATGCAGAAACTTCCCTAGATAAAATGTTGCAGCCTAAAATAAAGGAATAACAACATTTAAATTGACTGCCATGTTAGGTTATCACCATGTGGATTATCATGGACAAAACCACGCTCCCATAGAATCGGTAACCAGCCAAAAAGCTCCCCATGTACTGTTGCATCTAAAGTATTTGAAGTCGCAGATTGGGTGGGGCTTGATCGAACCAACAAGGTTATCTAAGATCATCAGAGAAATTCATATTAAAAGAATCTGACAACAACAACATTACTTGAATGAATTTAATTCTGTCTGGAAAATTACTAATGTAATGTGACCCTCTCATAACTGTTCATTAACGATGGGTTTAATAAGATCATTATTTGGTCAAGCTGGCTTGACGAGATTGATAACCTACAGATAACAAGATGCATTCTTACAACAATGGTCAGAGTTCCACTTTTATTTCTTAATCCGATCTCCACCAGAGAGATTATGGCTAGTTACTGAAATTCCCATAGTTTTCTTCCGCATAGTAATCAGTGCAAGCTAACTTAAATGTGTTGACATGCATGTACAAACCTATACTGCTAAAAGAACTGTCCTAATGCAGAAAAGAAGAGGTACAAAAGCACTAAGGTAACTTACTTGATGATTCCAAGCAGCCTCAACCAGATGAGTGCCATACTCTTCGAGTGTTTCAAATAAGAGCAAGAAAGCCCCCCACTTTTGCTCAGTGTTTAACAACGGTTCGGCAGTATTGTTTACGCCACCTATACCCATTGATTTAGCTTCTTTGTCAGCCCACATCTCTCGTTTTGTTACACTTTTGCAAACTGAGCCTATGTCTAGAGATGCATTCTCAGAAACAGTTGAATGAAGATTCTTATCTTTCATGTTCAGTGCTATCTTTAATATGTTCAGTGACTGCTTCCTCACTATACTCTCCTTATCAACCTGAGATACGCCACAACCAATGTCAAAATGATTATGAAGTGGAATCCAAAATGCAATTAATATTCAGATACACGTAAAAGCATTAAACAAGTATGCTATCACTTGCCAAACCATTTTTTATTTGCTTCCAGAACTCTATTTTGGTTCTCATGTCAAACTCTTGAACATCTCTAATATTCTCATCACTCAAGCTGATGTCATCACGGCAAGCAGAAATGGACAGATGCAACGAAAGTATATTGTATGCATCTCTTCTTTCCACAGATCCAAGGGAGAATAAGGTTTCACAGCATTCCCAAATTTTCAAAAAGAAGCCACCCCTGGAAGCCAAATTAAAGACTTTTATGTATAATGCACCGCTACGTGGTAGGCATATTGAGAAAATTCAATTCATACCTGTAGAGCACATGCTCTTCACCAGGGAATGTAACATTAAAAGAATGGCAGTATGTAAATGCCCTGAAAACTGATGGAAGGATTGAACTAATGATAAATGTTCTATAATCGGATAAATCTGTAAGTGACTGAACGGTCAAGTTACAGAGATGCCACATCAAGTTTCCAGCAATATTCTGGGTCTGAAAGCGACCATTTTCAAGAGCATTACTTGGATGCTCAGTGGAATGATGAGTTCTCAAAGCAATTTCCAGCAAGGAAGTCAACATGTGGCTTGAAGCAGAGACAGGGATAATCTTCATCTGCTTATCATTTTCAATATTTCCATTAGCATATGATTCTTTCTTAACTAGACCCATTGAAGGAGTTATTGATCTTAGGAATAGTGGCACCAATATTTCTTCAACAACATTCCATCTCTGGGTTGTAATTACCACCTCAAAAAGCGAATCTGCAGTCTATAGTAGCAAACATTTTAATACAACAGAAAACAATTTCTTCTATAAAATTCACTAAAACAGCAAGTTCAGTCTAGACCTTGTTAATCATTTCATGATCATTGTGACTAATAATCTTCAGCAACGGAACAAAACATTCCCAGATAAATAACGTCAATGCACTCTCAGTCATTTCTGAAGAAGAAAACTGTCAGCAGAGACCACTAGCAGACACAAACATCTGATTAATGTTTTCAGTGGTCAATAAACCATATGTAAACTAACCAGGCTTCTTCAAAAGGTGGCAGAGTGCCCCTACAAATGAGGCAACATAATCCAATTTTCTTTTATCCAAAATGCCATCCACCACTGCATCATTCTGCGCAATAAATTCAATTCATTTCAATTCCGATTTCGTCTACAACTCCTTCCAAATAACAAATCAGTTGCATATCTGGTGAAATAGTTATACCTTGAGAAAATTAGAGAACGACTCAATCAGTGCTGATAAAAGTGGCAATGGAGATGAGCAACTAGAGGAAAGTATGCAGTCTAAAAGCGGCGGAATAGCTGCCGCCGGAACTTTCTCGAAGCTTCGAGTCAATATGTCGACTTGGGAAGCTAGCGAGTCAAACTCCATTGCCGTTTCCGAGCTTCGGCGAGCAGAGCGTTTAGGGTTTTGTTTGATGTTTAATATATGAATAATTGGAGGATCAGATTTGCTATTTTTGGAATTTAGAACGTTTGTGAAAATAATTTCAAATTGGACCCTTGAAGTTTTGTTTTGTTACGTATTGTAGCCTTTAAGAAATAGAGTTGTGAATCTAAGTCCAAAAATGGCGAACCAGAAACCGATGAGGACGAAACCGGCGAGATCGGGACCACCAACGATCCCACTGCTTCTCACAATCTGCGCCGTCTCCGTCCTTTACATTCTCTGCACTTCTTCATCATCTTCACCTGAGTTTCAGTTAGTGAACAATTCGACACTGTCAGCAGAAACCCTAATGAATTCTGAGGGAGGTGTTGATGAGACTAGCAAGAAGTATTTGTATTGGGGGAGTAGAATTGACTGTCCTGGAAAGCATTGTGAAACTTGTGCTGGATTGGGTCATCAGGAGTCTAGCCTCAGATGTGCCCTAGAAGAAGCTATGTACCTTCAAAGGTGTGTTTTTTGCATATTGAGTTGCATCTTAATGATCTTGATTTATTGAGTAATGTATGATTAGGTCAGATTGTTGAAAAAGTTATTTTTTGTTAGGTGTGTTATTTGAATTGTTTCGATATTTTTGTGGAGGTAGTACCTTAGGTGATCAGTTGGAATTGATAGTTAAGAGCATGATTTTTGTGTGGTAATATTTGATGTTGAATGGTACTTTTCTTGTGTAGAACTTTTGTGATGCCGTCGAGGATGTGTATAAACCCGATGCATAACAAGAAAGTGAATCTTCAACGGTCTGATAATGGAAGTTCGGAAGCCACGTGAGTTTCAGTCGTCCTCTAATGATGGTATTAGATGGTGGATATTTGTTAATTTGAATGAGATTAGCTTTATATGCTGAAGTTTTGTTTCCGGTTTTGGTGGTAGATGGGCAGAGAGTCATGTGCAATGGATTCATTGTATGATTTGAGTTTGATTTCGGAAACAGTTCCTGTTATATTAGACAATTCAAAAAACTGGCATCAAGCTTTATCAACGAGCATGCAGTTGAAAGATAGAGGGGTTGCAAATGTGAATGGAGTGAGTCGAGATGATCTCAACAGGATGAACAATTTTTGAAAGTCTTGCTTATAAATCGAACAGCCAGCCCTCTTTCATGGTAAACTAATAGTGTAATCAGTAGTTATTTTTAGTGTTGCTTTAGGTGCCACATTTTTGCCTGCCTATGAATATATGGGAGCACTTGCTGTCGATTCTCTGTTGATATTTTTGTTTTGCTACAAGTTATAGGACTGTTTTTAAATTATAAATCTTCAGCTTCTGATTTTATTTTTTACTTCTTTTTTCATCCAGGTTTGCTGAGTGCAAGGATCGTCACAATCTTACTGCTATTATGTTACCGCATTCTTTCCTGCCATCTATGGCTGCCAAGAAATTAAGAGATGCAGCTGACAAGGTATATATTTTGATCAATATACATACCAAACTTAGTACACTCATTAATGTTACTCACCTTTGTTGGCATTGGACACAGGTAAAATTGATTTTAGGGGATTATGATGCGATGCATGTACGAAGAGGGGATATTCTCAAAACACGAAAAGACAGATTTGGGGTGGCAAGGTCCTTGCATCCTCATCTAGATAGGGACACTCGCCCTGAATTCATTATGCGCAGAATAGAAAAATGGGTACCACCTGGACGAACTTTATTCATAGCTTCCAACGAGAGAACTCCTGGTTTCTTCTCACCTCTTGCTTCCAGGTAAATCAAACAGCGGGATTTATGCTGGCATCCTGTATATTTAAGTATTATAGTTGATGGGCAATCTATTTACAACTATCTTTTGTTGTTGTGAGGTCAGCTGGATCAGGTCAGCGTATCTAATAAAAAAATCTGCATTTTAAAATTGGTTTGGTCTAAATTTTCAATTTTTATTTGTGTAAGCTCATGCCTCATGGGCACTAAGATGCTTTCCGAATCTCGCTAACACACAGATGCTAGCTCTAGTATATAACTTGATAGAAGATTACTGATGAATGCTATCTGGAACAAAACTCATTAACACAAAGCTAGTTTTTGCAGTTATCTTAAGGTAATTTATTTGTCTACCTCGATATTTTTCAGGTACAAGCTGGCCTACTCATCAAACTTCAGTCATATACTCGAACCACTGATTGAGAACAACTACCAGCTGTTTATGTTAGAACGCCTCATTTTGATGAAAGCAAAAACATTTATCAAAACCTATAAAGAATTCGACAGTGATCTGAGTCTCACTGATGATCCAAAGAAGAACACCAAGAATTGGCAAATACCGGTCTATACAATGGAAAGTGAAAGATGATGCCATGTATCATCATTACTTAATTTCCATCTCTTGCTTGTTTATAAGCTCAAAAGCCTAACAGGAATTATAGCCTATAAGTTAGAATTTGAGTAATCAATGAGAAGTTGAGCAGGTTTTTTATTAGGATTCGATATTGGAAGACTTGTGACAGTATGTGGTAAGACCTACCAAGTAAATGAGATTGATATTCATCATCTAGTGCTTCACTCTTTTTGACTTTGGGGGTCTTGTCAGCAATCATAAGTTAAGTGCACCTTAACGCGGCCAAAGAGGAGTGTACTTGATGGCTATATATTCTTGTAAACTTTTGACTACAAATTCCCAAAACATGAAACAGTGATGCCAACATTGTACTTGTTAGGTGGAAGTCGGCCAACGCAACAAAAGGGGCATGTTCAGTGGAGCAAGACCTTTGAGTGTCAAATGTTTGTGAAATATTTGGGGATTATTATTGTAATCTGATGGTACTTCTCGAATCACATGGAATATATGTCTGCTGTTTGTGGAAATTTAGTTCCGGAAGATTCTTGGAAATTTTAGAAAATGACATTATCTGAGGGGTCCAAATACTATGTGGATATTTTCTACCACTTATACAGATATTTACGGAGAATCGAACAGTAGTATACTAGAAATAACTCGAAAGCAACGGATGAGGATGTAACAAGCACAAGTAGAGAAATCAATGGAGACACATTTGGTTTGGACCAAATGACATGAAAAGAATCTGTCAAAACAAGTACTATGAATTTAGGACAGCAGGTTGACTAAATTTCCATGGACCGTGTATACTCTTTTTTGCTTGACATGAGGATTTTCACAGTAGCATAACATTAGGTTGTTGGTTTATTCATTCAGATTTATAGAAAAATTCCAAAATAGTTGGAAACAGCCTCTCGAAATTCGTATATCGATGATGAATCTTTTTTAAAGAGCTTGAAATGTTAATATGATGTGTGTGAGTTTCATGTTGTTTTTCTGCATTTGTATTTCAACTTGAGAAAAGCAAAATATGATGACCCCGAAAAGAGATATAATTTATTCAGCTGAAATTTCATTGTAGGATTACAGCAGTACACATACAAAGTTATAAACTTACTTCATAGAAGAAACAACTATAGAATACAGATGAGGCCTCTGAAACAGCATTTCATTCAAGAACCACAATTATTTTTATAGATATTCTTTGCCAGAGCCTCTGGTATGACTTCATCATGGAGTTGTGATGCCTGCAAAGATCAAAACATCAAAAAACCAAAGAAATAACATTTAATCTGTAAGCAATGGAAATGTATGAATTATGAGATGTAACAACATTATTTAGTTGATGTCTTACTTCCACATTTGTAGTGTCTAGGAATTCTCCTACCACAGTTCCTTATAACTTGAAAAAATAGCGGATTGTTCCTGATAAGCACAGCTCTTTCAGGTGTAATGACGGACAAACACACGATAGAGGAGTGACCCTGATCCTATAACAACAATCTGACGAAGGCCGAGCTCCAAACATGACAGGCTTGCACGCGTTAAGTCCAAGCACTCGTAGCTCATGGCATTGAGCTGCACTTGGAGCTGCACTTATCATGCTTAACTCAGTCATGAGTAGAGCCATCATTAGCCCTATGGCAATCAGCTTGAATCCCATTTTGATGGCTCTTGTTTTTTGCTTTCAGTATGGATCAACTCAGAAATGGATATTCAATTAGAGGTTAGCTCTGTCTTTATTTATAGGTTTGAACTTGGAATACTAACTACTTCAAGTCAATGATGTTTTGGCATTTCTAGCATTTTTAGTGTTCCACTCTAAGCACGTTTGGACTTGTCCCATGATGTTATCCTTTAGTTCAACTTTTTATAGCATTTTCTTCATTTCACACCTTACTAGTGATCATGTTATAATCAACACTATGTTGTTTTGCTTTTGGATATATTTGGGTTCATCGAATCATGAAAAACGAGAATGAGATTTAGTATTACGAATAAATTTTTGAAACCAATCAAGATTAGTCGTTGTGGTTTGGATGAATCTTGATCCCGTACATCACAACTAAATACTATAAGTACAAGAACGATATCAGATATCTTTTCCGATTATTATCGATAGGGATTAGTTCTAGAGAGACGATAAATATTTGTAAAACAGAAGGACTAAATCTCAATCGTTGATTAGATTAATCGGATGGTTGAGATTAAAATCAGTTTTTTTATAATTTGGCGGTTGGATTTGCAAAATACACGGGCGGTTGGAGTTGACAGTTATTTTTTAGTTTAAATCTCAGCCATTAGATTATTAAAAACCAATGATCGAGATCGTGTCTCACCGTCTTACAAATATATGTTTGTCCTTTTAGAACCATTCTCATTATCGATAATATTATCAAAACAACATCATTTTGTCTTGTTATAATTTTTTTAACAAAGGATTTTTAATAACGGGCTACAAATTGCTGTATGGGCCGGGATTTTATTTCTATACGCTTCGTGTATCCATAAACTTGGGTCGAAGTTAACGATGTCGTTTAGTAGTATCTAGACGAGTCTAGTCGACTCGACTCTGGGGGTTTAGTCAATGGAGCGAGCGACGGCGTCGATGGCGACGAGTAGTGAAACGATGACGAGCGTAGCGGAGAGGCTTTCATATATAGACGATTTGTACTTTCCGAGAGCTGTGCAAGAATCCGCAGCTGCGAGTCAGTCGCAGCGCAAATTCATCTTACTCGATTTGCTTTCTCGCGATCCTGCAGTTTTTCTAGGTCATTCAAATTCGCTGTCATTTGATGCATCTGATTTTCGATTTTTATGGTTAATTATACAACGGGTAAATGCATGTTTACTTGATGAATTGATTTACTTGTTTCAGAAAGGTATGGCGCCAGATTGACATCTGAGGAATTGGAGTATTTTGATGCTTTGGATATGGACTATGAAGTAAATTGGCACTTGTATTGGAGTTATTGGATTTATTCATCTGGCGAGGATGCGAGGAGGTGATGATCATCTGGCGGGATTCTTGTTTTTCTTGTTACTACGTCGTTTAATTTAATATAGATGTAATTGTACATTAGCTAAACTTTAGGGTGTCAATTGTAAATATGTACTGTATAAATACTTTGTAATTTTCGTTCATTAATGATAAGCAGAAATTTGAATTTAGGTTTGGCCGCCATTGCTCCGACGCGCACCAGAGTTGCCGTCCGTTTTCCGATCATCTCCGATCGTTGATTTCTTCATGGTATCAGAGCAGCGTTGTCGATCCATGTCACTTCTCTGAAGAGCGCAAGTCTGATTTGTCCATCTCGGTGTCGGAATCATGGCGCAGAGCTCTGGATCTGCGTCTTCAGGAAATCGAGATTCGTCTGGTCTGGTGAATCCGCAGTCGTTCTTTGATCCGTATTACATCAATAATAACGAGGTTACTGGAGTGTCGATTGTGAGCGAGCAGCTCCTTGGCAGACAGAACTTCGTCGATTGGAAGAGGTCAATGGAAATCGCTCTCTGCTAGGTCGAAGCTAAGCTTCATTCGAGGTGATTATCCGAAACCTTCAGATCCTGATTTACTTGTAAAATGGCAGCGTTGTCATGATGTGGTTATGTCTTGGTTGATTAGTTCGGTTTCAAAGAAAATAGTTAGCCGGATATTACATGCCAAAGATGTGTTTAGTGCTTGGAACAGTTTGCATACTAGATACGCTGGTTCGAATATATCTAGGGAATATGCAATTCGTAAGAGTATCACAAATATGGTACAGGGAGATCTTGATGTTGCGGAGTACTTTGAGAATCTGAGTAGACTCTGGGAGGAATTAGATGTTGTAAGGGAGAAGAAAGTTTGTATGTATGATGATACTTGTGTTGGCTGTTATGAAGGAGTGAAGGAAAGGGAGAAAAATAGAGTAATCGAATTTTTGATGGGGCTAGGTGAAGTGCATAATCAGATTAGGACATATATCTGGCTTTACCTGACCTTCCAAACATAGATGCAGCTTTTGATATGGTGTCTCAGGATGAGAGTCAGAGATCCGTTACACGTAATCCCTGCGCAGATATTTCCGCTATGTATGTTAATCAGTTAGACGTGAATTCAGCTGCTAAGTCTTCTGGGAAGTCTCCGCAGGATAGAAGTCAATTAGTTTGTTCTCATTGCCAGGGTGTTGGACATACAAAAGAAAGGTGTTACAAACTTATAGGATATCCTCCAGGATATAAAAATAGAGGCAGAGGCTCGAATAATGGAGGAAGGCGTGGCAGCGGTAGGGGTGCTGCTCACAATGTTGCTAGTAATGTTGATAATGCAGTTGATGATAATCAATCTGCTCATAAGAGTGATTCTAGTCCTCAGTTGACCCAGGCTCAGCTGAATCAGCTTTTAGCTCTTCTGAAGCAAGACAATAATTCTGTTCAGAGTCCTAGTATATCTCATATGGCAGGTATTTGCTTATCAACTGCCTTTTGTGATAATTCTGATATT
This sequence comes from Sedum album, assembly GCA_006409495.1. Taxonomy (NCBI): domain Eukaryota; kingdom Viridiplantae; phylum Streptophyta; class Magnoliopsida; order Saxifragales; family Crassulaceae; genus Sedum; species Sedum album. Next base: position 194,507 of record QZGG01000088.1, read on the forward strand.
TGGATTTTGGACAGTGGAGCAACTGATCACTTCACTTGCAATTTTCATTTGCTTACTGAAGTGTATCGACTGCCGAAAGATTGTTGTATTACTTTGCCTAATGGTGTCACGAGTTCTGTAGCTTATGCTGGGAAATATCATATTAACCAAGATCTGGTTTTACGTGATGTTCTATTTGCCCCAGCATTCAAGTGCAACTTGGTTTCTATCAGTAAGTTGACAAAGGATTATGATTGTTCAGTCACATTTACTAACACACAATGTGTTGTTCAGGACCAAGTTCACAAGAGCAGTTTAATGATTGGTAAGCTGTTTGGAAATCTATACTACTTAAGGAGTTCAACTTCAAATGTTTCTGTTGATGGAGCTGCTCTACAAGCTACAGTAACTAGTGAAATTTGGCATAGAAGGTTAGGTCATCTACCTTTAAATAAGATGTATAGTTTGCTGAAAAATGCACAGTCTGGTGCTATAAGTGAAACTGATAGTTTTCATTGTTCCGTCTGTCCTATGGCAAGACAAACAAAGCTGAAATTTCCTATTAGTAATTCAGAATCTTTAGCAATATTTGACTTGGTGCATTGTGATGTTTGGGGGCCTTTTCACACTGAAACTATCTCAGGTTCAAAGTACTTTCTTACGCTTGTTGATGATTATAGCAGAAGTACCTGGACTTATTTGTTTCCTTTCAAGTCTGCAGTGCCTGATTTAGTAATTCAGTTTTTTAACATGGCTCATACCCAGTTTGGGAAACCTGTTAAGATTTTTCGTACAGATAATGGATCTGAATTTTTCAATCAACGTTTACAAAGTTTTCTTCAGCATAAAGGGTGCATTCATCAGAGTTCTTGCACTTATACACCGCAACAAAATGGTGTTGTAGAGAGGAAGCATCGCCATGTTTTAGAAGTTGCTCGTTCTTTATTAATTCAGGCCTCTTTGCCAAAGAAATTTTGGGGTGATGCAGTTTTGACTGCTACCTATTTGATAAACAGAGCACCAACACCGATTCTTTAGGGAAAAACTCCGTATGAGGTGCTGTTTGGAAAATACCCCAATGTGAGTCATCTTCGCATTTTTGGATCTCTTTGTTATGTCAGTACTTCTGCCATTGGCAGAGATAAACTTGATCCTCGTGCATCAAAGTGCGTTTTCATTGGCTATCCATATGGGCAGAAAGGGTACAAAGTTTATTGTCTTACTAGTCATCGATCATTCATCAGCAGGAATGTGGTGTTTTTTGACATATTTCCTTTTGCGCAGCATCAGTAGAATTTGATTTCTGATAAATTGCTGACTGTTGTGCCTACTGCTGTACCTACAGGAAATTTAGTTGATGAATCATTTATTGATCAGGGTCCTCTTGTACAATCTGAGAGCAGCCCAGTTGTTGAACGTGATATTGTGTCACATGCTGAAGATATTCCTGGTTCAGGTTCTCTCAGTCTGATAATGTGTCAAAGGCTCCTGACATTGTTCGTAAGTCCACCAGGATTCGTAAACCTCCTGAGTGGCAAAGAGATTATGTATGTGATTCAGTGCGGACTTCTCCACACTTGTCCAAGTTTCTTAGCAATGACAAGTGTTCCAGCAGCCACTCTGTTTTTGCTGGTGCCTTAACAAGTTTCAAAGAACCTTCTTCTTTTTCACAGGCCAAGGGAGATCCTAATTGGGAGAATGCAATGCAGGCAGAGATTACTGCATTAGAGGCTAATGAGACCTGGACTTTTACACCTCTTCCTCCTGGTAAATCAGTAGTAGATTGTAGATGGGTTTTCAAAATCAAACTTCGATCTGATGGCCAAATTGAGAGATATAAGGCCCGGTTGGTCGCGAAAGGTTTTACTCAGGTAGAGGGGGTTGATTACACGGAGACCTTTGCTCCAGTTGCTAAAATGACAAGCAGTTCGTTGTCTGTTATTTGTTGCTTCGATCAAAGGCTGGCTTTGTATCAACTCGACGTTAATAACGCATTTTTACACGGAACATTAGATGAAGAGGTATATATGCGTTTGCCACCTGGTTTTTACGCTGCTGAAAAGTCTCAAGGGTTAGTCTGTCAACTACTGAAGAGTTTATATGGCCTTAAACAGGCGTCGCGTCAATGGTTCTCTAAGTTCACTAATGCGTTGCTAGGTTTTGGCTTCATTCAGAGCAAAAATGATTATTCTCTGTTTTCATTGTGCAAGGGTTCAGATCAAGTCCTCCTTTTAGTATATTGGATGACGTTGTACTGACAGGCACGTCTGTTTCCCTGCTTGATTCAGTCAAGTCGCTCATTCATAACCAATTTCAAATAAAGGATTTGCGGCAGTTGAAATATTTTTTGGGCTTGGAGGTTGCTCGACATTCAAGTGGTATTTTCTTGCATCAAAGAAAGTATGCATTAGACATCCTTGGTGATCATGGGCTGACTGATTGCAAGCCAGCAAAGACTCCCCTGGAGATAAAACACAGCCCTAGTATTTCAAATGCTGCTTTGTTGCCTGATCCTCTGGTTTATAGGAGGCTTGTTGGTCGTTTGATCTACTTGACAATTACCCGACCTGACCTCGCTCATGCTGTTCACATCTTGAGTCAATATATGCAGTCACCAAATGAAGATCGTCTTCGTGCAGCCTTTCGTGTTCTTCGTTATGTTAAACAGGCTCCTGCTCAAGGTCTGTTCTTTTCTGCATCAGCATCTATTCTTCTTCGAGCTTTTACGATGCCGACTGGGCATCTTGTCCTTTAACACGTCGGTCTGTTTCTGGTTTTTGTGTTCTATTGGAAGATTCTTTGATCAGTTGGAAGACGAAAAAGCAAGCTATCATCTCTAGGTCTTCGCTGAATCAGAGTACAGGTCCATGGCCGGAACAGCAAGTGAACTGGTCTGGCTCGCTCGGTTGTTGCAAGACATGGTTTGTATCGGTACCAACTCCAATCACCATGTTTTGTGACAATCTTGCTGCAATTCACATAGCCAGAAATCCAGTGTTCCATGAACGGACAAAGCACATTGAGTTAGACTGTCACTTCATCCGCCATCATGTCTCCACTGGTTTCATTCTGCCTTCTCAGATTTCTACAAAAGAGCAGCCCGCTGATCTCTTTACCAAACCAATTCCCTCTGATCAATTGAATTATCTACTTTCCAAGCTTGGAGTGTCGAATTTTCTTCACTCTCCAGCTTGAGGGGGGGTATTGGAGTTATTGGATTTATTCATCTGGCGAGGATGCGAGGAGGTGATGATCATCTGGCGGGATTCTTGTTTTTCTTGTTACTACGTCGTTTAATTTAATATAGATGTAATTGTACATTAGCTAAACTTTAGGGTGTCAATTGTAAATATGTACTGTATAAATACTTTGTAATTTTCGTTCATTAATGATAAGCAGAAATTTGAATTTAGGTTTGGCCGCCATTGCTCCGACGCGCACCAGAGTTGCCGTCCGTTTTCCGATCATCTCCGATCGTTGATTTCTTCAACTTGAAGCATTTAAGAAGTGTAATGAGTCCGACTGATGATGAGTTAAGATTAAGGTCGGCTAAGGTTAAAAATAGAAGGAGAGCGTTCATGGATAAATTAATTTATGATGGGATGTACTTTTCTGAGGATGCTATGAGGGAGAGAGAACCGTATTTGCATTATGAGTATGTTGGTAAGTTTCAAGATATGACGGGAAGGAGAATGGCTAGGCCTGGGGAGAGATGGTCTGACACGTTGATGAGGCGCTCGGAGGAAGCTATAATCGTTGCGAAGATTAGAGGCGAGCAACAGAGATTGGGTGTTGCTGAAGAGGACTGGGTTGGTAATGAAAGATTGCAGGAAGAAGAGATTGAGGAAATGGAGGAAGCAGAAGAAGAGGAAGAGGAGGAAGAAGAGGACGAACATGCGGAAAATAAAAGTGGTGGGGTGATTAATGAGTCCGAGGAGGAATCTCATGCTTCAAAGGTAACTTTTTACTCAAGATTTTCTATTCAGGTTGCTGAAAATATGTGTTTATGCATTTTAGTTGTATGTTGTTATTCTAAATTTGTCACTGAAATAAGTATCATCTTTAATGGATAGGTCAAGCTAGTGTGTGTATGTTTATATCCATAGCAAACCTCGAATGATTATCTAAACCATTGCATTGTTACACTATCAGGCTGCCCCTGATCAAGATGTTCAAGGCGTAGTACAATCAGCTGAGAAAAATTCCAACAGCAGAGGAACTATTAGAGCGCATGGAGCAGTTTACAATAGTTATGCAAGAAAAGTTTCTCGCTGGGGATGATGGAGCATGTGGACTATGCTAAGATTGATGACGATGAGACACTGGATGACCACTGGTCAAGAGAAGCCAACCTAGATGCCGAAGAGAAATACTTTGATGAAGACTGAATACACTCAAGGACATACATAGTCACACTGCTAAGTAAGCAGTTGTTTTATGAACCCATGTCAGTAGTACATTGTTACTTCAACTCTGTTTAAATAAAAAGCCTTGAAAAGTACATTGTTATTTGGTTGGTGGATTAGTTGCATTACTACGCTATCAACTTCACTCAGCACTAATCTTGGATTTTGTTGTAACTGATCTGATATTTCAGACTTCAAAAACTTTACCTCAGTAAAACTTAACATGTTCTTTATATCTTGAGTTTCTTAACTTGATTAAAGTTGGTGTCTTTAAATTTGATCGCAAAAGAACTTGAAAAATCCTGCTATTACGTATTGCAAAGAGATTAATTGGTCTGAATAGTCTGGCACAAGACAAGAAGTTTAGTCAACTAATACATATAAACTTCAAAAAGAGTGCAAAGTAATCTAGCTCTCAGTTTGCTCCTCAACCTCCTGATTGTGCTCCTGACAGTCACGGCACTAGCAGTACTGCATAGAAAGTAAAAAAATGTAAGAAACAACAAAAAAAATATGATATTTTAAAATTCTTAAGGTATGGATCCTCACTTGAGTGTGTATGCACCACCAGCCTTGACTTTGCCGCAATCCTTGCAACCCCATATTCCTACAGCCTTCCTCTTCACAGCATACTATAACCAGTAATTTAAACACCATTTACACAACCACCAATTTCGACAATACATAGAAGTAGCAACTAGTAAAGCAGATAATTCTGTAGCGTGAAATGAAATACAGGAACAAGGCACACCTTGCCGCAGAATTCACAGAAGTACTTGCTGTGCTGGCTGACCTCCATCTTCTTAATCTGCTTACGCAGACTGGCACCATAACGTGTACCTATACCACAATAAGTAACAACATCAGCACCCTCACCAACGAAGAAACAATTTAATTCAGGTATCAATGTAAAATATAATCGACTCAAGCCATTCAACTATACAAAACTTACCATATTTGCCAACAATGCCGGCCTTCTTAGTTCTCTTAGTCTGCATACACAAAATAATACACTTCAGAACAATTTGAATTTAAACAACCTTGAATAACACTCAGAATAAGTAAAAAAACCTTCGAAGTGTATTAGCATGAAAATACCTATCAATGATCAATCAAAAGCTCAACTACAAGATTATACAAGCAGAATTCACTTTCCCAATCCAAAATGTAGCTATAGAATTTCAAAGCTAAAATTAATTATATAGAATTTTGATGCTAAACTGATTAAATCAAAAAATAAAGCAATTCGGTTATCAAATCCTTCAATTTCAAATACATATATTAAGCATGGAAATACGCACTGCAGAAAACCCAACAGAAAGAACGGAAGAAAATGGAAGCAGAAACTTTACCATTGCGGATGATGAGAATGAGAACTGTCGAGCGGCTTCGATGTACCAGAAACCCTAATGGCGGTTTTGTGCGTAAATTAGGGACGAGACGACGACATTTGTTGAAACAATTGGGCCGTTATTGGGCCAAACTTTAGGAGATCCAGTACGGAGTCGCTTCATGTTCTGCACTTCTCCTGGCTTTAGAGCCCAAAACAATCGGAGCCCATTCCACTATAAGGAGTTCATTTGAGCACACTTTGTCGTTTGGGGCTTGTTGAATATTCTGTTTATGGATTCTATGAGGTGTAGGGTTGGGTAACTTGAGTTGCATTTGAGTTCAGAGGATCCTCAAGTAGATAAAATTGGTACAACTGATCCTCTTACCGGAATAATCCCATGTAGATTATGACCAAATTAATCTGAACTAAATTCTTCCGTAACGAATACCTGGAAGTGTATAAATAGAGTGTGCTTTACTATTACACTGTTTGCATGACCAACGATGTGGGTTGTCAATGTGATTGTGAGGGCATCAAATTTGGTGACTTGTGTTGGATTCTATATGCTTCAGAATGTAAGTACCTGGGATGGATGAAAGTATATATCAGTGCAAAATATATAACAGGAACCAATAATATGCTTGGGAACTAGGCATTCCGAGTAGAATTCGTGACAAGCCAACAAGATTCAGAGATCAGTTTCTCAAAATCCAACAACATACAGAAAGACAGGACACATCCATATATTGGGTATCAAGTGATTGGGTTAAGTTCTAGAAGGACATTAAGTATTTGTGAGACGGAAGGACAAAATCTCAACCGTTAGATTAGATTAATATACGGTTGAGATTAAAGTTGGTTTTTATATAATGGGCGGTTGGATTTGCAAAAAACCCTAGCGGTTGAGAGTGACGGTTACTTTTTTGAATCAATTCTCATCCGTTAGATTATTAGTAATTAACGGTTGAGATCATGTCTCACCGTCTCACATATATTTATCGGTCCTCCTAGAACTTTACTCTCAAGTGATTATATAGAATTTTAAAATAAAACTGGCTAGCGTCGAACACTATAGTTTGCTAAAATCCTTGTTTGTGAAATGAGCAATAAAACGGAAACTAAACTACCAAAAGATTAATACAAGCTCCTCCAGCTCCAGGAAATATTCTAATAAAATTAGAATAAAACAGCTAGAATAAACATACCCGGCCTTGAAGTGAGGCAGATGCGGGAGCGAGGCGCTTCAAACATCCAGCAATCTTCATCTATAGACTTGACCACCTTGTCTAATTGAGCCTTCAAGTCTATTTTCAAAACTGCAAAAGCACATACTTAGTTGACAACACATATTTCTACTTGTGAAGTTGGCTATCAACAAAATAGGTTTCCTGGTTTTTATGGTAACTTAGAGCCAAAGAAAGTATTTGATTTGAATTGCTAAATTGGGCGTTGGTTCAATTGACGGTTCAGAGTTCGGTTCAGTTGGTTCAGGGTTTGAATATAAAAGCTGAAGATGGAGCCCGCGCCTCTCAACGTTTGATTTTCTGCTCATCGCCGTCGATTGATTCTTGCTTGCAAATCTTGATTCTTGGTCTGGGATTGTTGAGAGCTAGGTTTAGCTTGGTTAAACACAGATAGTGGAGTTGAGACAGTAGAGAAATAAGCAGTAGTGTGGTGAGCTGATAGGTTAGCGGCTGTGAAGGATTCCGGCGAGGTTGTTCGCCGGTAGATATCTGTATTTGTATTTCCGTTTCTTCAATTAGTGAAATCTTCTTGCTGGATTAGTCTAGCCTCGACAGAGGGGCTAGGATACCAGGGTAAAAATCTCTGTTTCAGATTAGGGTTTACAATTTGGGGATTTCGGGTTTTTGTGAATTCCGGCCAAACTCCATTAATTCCGGTCGATTGCTGCGTCTGCACTCTAACAATTGGTATCAGAGCGGGAGGAGGAGGCTATGGCGTTCACGAAGGTTGATCCGGCTGATAAATTTGATGGGAAAGGTGATTTCAACTTGTGGCAGCAAAGAATGCATGCCATACTGGTTCAGATGAAGGTAGCCAAAGCTTTGAAGGGTGAAGCTGCTCTCCCTGCGACGTTGACTCAAGAACAGAAAGAAGAGGTAATGGAAATGGCATACAGCACTATCATCTTGCACCTCGGAGATAAGGTTATGAGACAAGTGAACAAGGAGAGGACAGCTGCTAAGGTATGGCTAAACTGGAGTCATTGTATCTTACAAAGACTTTGACAAACAGAGTGTTCTTGAAAGGTAAACTCATGAACTTTAAGATTCTTGATGATAAACCTGTGGATGATTACTTGGATGACTTTGCTAAGTTGATTATAGATTTAGAGAATATAGATGTTACAGTAGAGGATGAGATCAGGCTTTAATTATCTTGAATGCTTTGCCCTCTTCTTATGCTCATTTTGTTGAAACTATGAGGTATACTAGAGATTCTCTAAGTTTAGAAGATGTATTGTCTGCATTAAGGTCCAAGGTGATAGAATCAGGAGTTTCTGAGTCAGTTGGTGAGGGTTTGGTAGTGAAGTCTAAGTTCAAGAAAGGAAATAAAAATAAGAAAGAACAGACAAAACTGCTCCAAAGGGCCAGCCCCAGCCCGAAGGAGCAAAGACTACTGAACCAAGAAAATATAAATGCTTTTACTGTCATAAGGAAGGGCACTTTAAGAAAAACTGCCCTGAGAGGAAGAAGAATCTTGACAACAAGAAGGCTGGTGAAGCAGCCTTAGTTGAGCAAGAATATGATTCATCAGAGCTTCTCACTGTCTCAGACAAAGAAGCAGGGTCTGCTGGATCTTGGATAGTGGGTGTACATATCACATGACACCTAACAAATCCTGGTTTGAGGAGTTTAGATCTGAGGATGGTGGTAGAGTTTTGCTAGGTAATAATAAAGCTTGCAAAGTACAGGGTAAGGGAACAGTGAGACTGAAATTATCTAGTGGGCAGGATTTTGTTTTGACTGCAGTTAGATATATACCTGACTTGAAAGAGGAATCTAATTTCACTAGGTGCCCTTGATCAGCTTGGTTATACTTTTAGAGCTGAAAAAGGTAGAATTACTGTTTCTAAGGATGCTAGTGATTTTTTGACTGGTGTAAAGTTGAATGGTTTGTATGTATTCACTGGTAGTACCCTAGTTCCACCAGAACTGAATTTATCAGTATCAGAACATGATAAAACTGCTTTATGGCATCTGAGGTTAGGGCATGTGAGTGAACATGGTTTGAAAAAATTGGCTCAGATGGGTTGTTTTGGAAATGATAGAATATCTAAGCTTGATTTCTGTGAGAACTGTGTTTTAGGAAAATTGTCTAGAACTAGTTTTTCACAGGGAATACATAGATCTGAGGGGATATTGGATTATATTCATTCAGATTTATGGGGTCCTACTAGGACTAAGACTCATAAAGGAAAAAGTTATTTTATGACTCTGATAGATGATTATTCCAGAAGAGTGTGGATTTACTTTTTGAGTCACAAGAATGAGGCTTTTGAGGTGTTTAAAACTTGGAAGTTATCTGTTGAAAACCAGACTGGAAAAAAGGTTAAAAGGCTAAGGACAGATAATGGACTTGAATATTTGAATACTGAGTTCTTGAGTTTCTGTAAGAATGCAGGAATTACTAAGCATCATACTGTACCTGGGAATCCTCAGCAAAATGGCTTAGCAGAAAGGTACAACAGGACCATTCTGGAAAGGGTAAGGTGTATGCTTTTTCAATCTGGTTTATCTAAGGTTTTTTGGGCAGAAGCTGCTAGCACAGCTTGTTATTTAATAAATAGATGCCCTGCTTCTGCAATTGATTATAAAACTCCTATGCAGTTATGGTCTGATCATGCAGTAGATTATACAAAATTAAAGGTTTTTGGTTGTTTAGCGTTGGCTCATGTACAGCAAGATAAGTTAGCTCCTAGGGCATTAAAATGTGTTTTTTTGGGATATCCTGAAGGAGTTAAAGGTTATAAGTTGTGGTGTATTGAGTCTGGAAATAAAAAGGTTATAATATCTAGAGATGTGGTTTTTAAAGAAAACATTTTTCCTTTGAAAACTAATGCTAATGAATACCAAATTCCTGAGTTGGAAATTAATGTTGATTCTGTGGTAACTAACAGTGGATCCACTGATGAGGTGGAGCCACAAAGGACTGTTGAACAGAACAGATCAGAAAATTTTATTGCAGGAGGATCACAAGAAAGTGATGGAGCTCAAGGTGATACTGTGGAAGACAGAAATGAAGGCTTGAGGATTATCAACTTGCTAGAGACAGAAGGAGGAGAGAGGGTATTAGGGTCCCTGCTAGATACAGACAGGACCAAGGGAACCTAGTAGCCTTTGCATTCAATGTAGCCAGAGAAATTGAGGAAGTAGAGCCAAGAACCTATAAAGAAGCAATGAACTCAAAGCATGCTAGTTGCTGGTTGAAAGCTATGCAGGAGGAAATGGAGTCTTTGGAAAAGAACAAAACCTGGGAAATAGTGAGAAAACCAGAGGGTAAGAAGCTAGTAGGGTCAAAATGGGTTTATAAGCTGAAAGAGGGGATACCAGGGAAGGAACCACCTAGGTTCAAAGCCAGGTTGGTGGCTAAAGGTTTCACACAAGAGGAAGGAGTGGATTTCAATGAGATCTATTCACCAGTGGTAAAACATAGATCAATAAGGATAATCCTGTCATTGGTTGCAAGGTTTAATATGGAACTGGAACAACTTGATGTGAAGACAGCTTTCTTGCATGGAAATTTAGAGGAAGTAATCTATATGACACAGCCTACTGGTTTTGAGGTAGGAAACCCAGCTGAAGAAGTGTGCTTACTAAAGAAGTCACTCTATGGACTCAAGCAATCACCAAGACAGTGGTATTTGAAGTTCGATGAGTTTATGTTAAAGCAAGACTTCCAAAGATCAGGGTATGATTGGTGTGTGTATCATAAGAAGTTAAAAACAGGTAGTATGATTTATCTGTTGTTGTATGTTGATGACATGCTAATAGCTTGTTCTGAGTTGGATGAAGTGACTAGGCTGAAAGAACAGTTGAGTCAAGCTTTTGAGATGAAGGATCTGGGTAATGCTCAGAAGATTCTTGGTATGGATATAAGAAGAGACAGAGAGAATGGTACTTTGTCCTTGAGCCAGTCAGGATATTTGAAGAAGGTCCTTGAAAGGTTTGATTTGTTTGATGTGAAGGCTGTTCAGGTACCTATAGCACCTCATTTTAAATTAAGTTCTGAGATGTGTCCTGTGTCTGAGGATGAGAAATTTGAGATGAGTAAAGTGCCTTATGCCAGTGTGGTTGGCTGTTTAATGTATGCTATGGTATGTTCAAGACCAGATTTGGCTAGTGCAGTAAGTTTGGTTAGTAGGTACATGGCAAATCCAGGAAAGGGTCATTGGCAGGCTGTTAAGTGGATTTTAAGATATATCAGAGGCTCCTTGAATAAGTGTTTGCTTTATGGTGGAGCTGTGAAGGGTGATATAGTGGCTGGTTATGTGGATTCTGATTATGCAGGGAGCATTGATACTAGAAGGTCTCAGACAGGGTATATTTTTACTGTGTTTGGGACAGCTGTGTCATGGAAGGCGAGCTTACAACCAGTAGTAGCTCTGTCAACTACTGAAGCAGAATTCATGGCTATCACTGAAGCTGTCAAGGAGGCAATATGGATGAAGGGAGTGTTGTCAGAACTGGGTTTTGAGCAAGATTGTGTTAAGGTGTTTAGTGACAGTCAAGGGGCAATACATTTGTCCAAGCATCAGGTTTTCATGACCGGTCTAAGCACATAGATGTCAAGTTTCATTTTGTAAGGGAAATAGTGAATTCAGGAAAGGTGAAGGTAGAGAAGATATTGACAGATGAGAATCCGTCTGATATGCTTACTAAACCAGTTCCCTTGAAGAAGTTTAGACTGTGCCTGACTTTGGTTGGGCTGGTAGATGAGAACTGATGTTAAAGAGGGTTTCACTGGGTTGAAGAACGGAGGTTGACAGCCAAGGTGGAGATTGTGAAGTTGGCTATCAACAAAATGGGTTTCCTGGTTTTTATGGTAACTTAGAGCCAAAGAAAGTATTTGATTTGAATTGCTAAATTGGGCGTTGGTTCAATTGACGGTTCAGAGTTCGGTTCAGTTGGTTCAGGGTTTGAATATAAAAGCTGAAGATGAAGCCCGCGCCTCTCAACGTTTGATTTTCTGCTCATCGCCGTCGATTGATTCTTGCTTGCAAATCTTGATTCTTGGTCTGGGATTGTTGAGAGCTAGGTTTAGCTTGGTTAAACACAGATAGTGGAGTTGAGACAGTAGAGAAATAAGCAGTAGTGTGGTGAGCTGATAGGTTAGCGGCTGTGAAGGATTCCGGCGAGGTTGTTCGCCGGTAGATATCTGTATTTGTATTTCCGTTTCTTCAATTAGTGAAATCTTCTTGCTGGATTAGTCTAGCCTCGACAGAGGGGCTAGGATACCAGGGTAAAAATCTCTGTTTCAGATTAGGGTTTACAATTTGGGGATTTCGAGTTTTTGTGAATTCCGGCCAAACTCCATTAATTCCGGTTGATTGCTGCGTCTGCACTCTAACACTACTCATTCAAAAAAACCTTACGAAGGCACAATTTTTCGGACACGCGAAAAACATCAACAAACTGATTGTCCTAATTCAATCAATTTATCAAACAATTTCAAACAATATTTTTCAAATCAATAAATTATAACAAAAATAATTCAAACCCTAATAATCAAATTCAATTTTTAAAAGCTCACAAGCATTATACACCAAAATCCAATGAAATTGAACAAAGTCATAATCAGCATGAAGAAAAAAAGCCACAAACCAGCTAGGGCTTCTTCCTTCTTATCCTGAACGGATTCAAAGTCACGATCATCTGGAAAAGGAAGCTCCAAAACTGCCGGAAACAAAATTGAGCTGCTAGTACTACCTCCATTCCCGCCGCATCCTCCACCCGTCGCCGACGTCGACAGATACAAACGCGCCGGTGATTAACTGTTCATACTCTCCGACCGTTAACGTTCATTCAAACTCTTACGGGCCGGGTCGGTCTACTATTCATAAAAAGCCTTATTGGGTTGAGAGTGTTTCTGGGCCGGCCCATTTATTAGGTGACGTCATCATAGACTTGCTGAAACTTCATCTGATCTGAATTCTGAAGTTTTAACTTAAAATGTTATTGTGAGTTTGATCTGGTGTCTGATTTTTCTAGGGTTTGTTAAAAACAGGTTAGTGGATGTTTTTTCAGTTTGATTGAATGGAGTTTATTTAATTGTAATTTTGATTTTAGCTGAAATGGATGAGATCTGTGGAATTGCTGGAGTGAGTTTGTGTATCTATTTGGAGATGTTTTGCTCAATTTCTTGTGGTGGCTCTTTTTCATTTTCTGAAGAAGTTTGCATGTAAGCTTCCAATTTTTTGACCATTGTAGCCAAAATTAATTGATATGTATATTTGCAGCTGAGGATTCAAATTGACTGGCATGTTGTGGATATAGTTAAATTCTTATTTTGTGTAGTTTGAAGTGAGGTTAAATTCAAATTGACCGTTCGTGTGTTCGGGAAGGGTAGATGAGGCTGGAGCTGGTTTGGAGGGATATATAGGAGAGTTGTATAATAAGAAGTATGATAGTTTGGATGATTGGCATTTTCAGAATGTTGTGGAGGAAGAGGTTTTTGGTTGTTCCTATGGAGGGTTTGGGATGATACCAAAGGTCTCACTTTTGGATATGTACCTTGTTGGTGAAGGGTATCATTGTCGTCTTTCCACAGCATTGGATTGGAGATGCCAGTAGAGTCTATCTGAAATTTTAGTAGATTAATTTTTGGTCGTGTTTGCTGACCCACATCTGCAGCAGTGTGGAGGTAATCGGTTCTTTAACACTCTGTTTTTATCATGTAAATTTGGGAAAAAGAAATATAAATTTATGGTTTCCAAAGGAAAAGTTTGTAATAAGTTCCCTTTCGAACAGGGTGATGTTTTGGACAGATTAATGAAGAATCGAACAACAATAATGGCGTCCCATAGGCTTTGGACAATTGAAAATGTAGATCAAATATCCATGATCCAAGACAGGAAGATTATCGAGCAAGGTACACATTCTAATCTCGTTGAGAATTGTAATGGGGCATATTTCAAGCTAATCAACTTACAGCAACAGGCGACAGCAAAATTGACCTTAAACACACAAATACACACCAGACGAAGATGATGATCACAACACTTGAAATATCAAAATAAAAAAGTGGTAAAAATTTATTCATTTCGGCTTCTTTTTTCTCTGTTTTTTTCTAGTGGATGGATCATATATACACAGTAACTTATTCAATTTGTTTGGTACTAATGATGATAATAATAACGATTCGATTATTTTGAGTATAAAAATTTAACTTTGAGCTAAATTTTCACTTTGCTCTTTTTCGTCTGTACAGGTTAATTTAGCTCATGGATTTTCATATTTCAGCTCTATGGGTATGGAAAAGGCGAACAGATTGAAGATCAAATTTGGTAATGCCTGTAATGCCAAATTTAGCATGCATCATCCTCCATATCCTCTTCCCTGATAAATTTAGAAATCCAAACAAAAATCTTGTTACACCTGCATACTGGCAATTACAATAAACAGAGGCCGGGACTTCTCTTCTCCGGCCGAATCACCCAATGTCGTTAAACACCACCTATACACCAGCCTTTTCACCTTCTCAACTAGTCACCACGGTCACCACAGCGGTGATCCTAGGATTATTGTTTGTGACATTTGTGTTCCTGTTGTTTTGCAGGTTTGTATTTGAAACAGCTAGCCGTTCCAGCAGCGCTTATTCATCGCCTGATAATAGCCCTGCAAATAATGCAATGCCGGGGCTGGACCCTTTGATTAGGGACATGTTTCCTACGTTCTTATACTCAGCAGTCAAAAGGTGTAAAAAGGGTTTGGAATGTGCTATTTGTTTGTCTGAGGTGGAGGACAAGGATGTGCTTCGACTTTTGACCGTCTGCTGTCATGTTTTTCATCAGACTTGTATTGATGAATGGCTTGAGAAGCATAAGACCTGTCCCATTTGCCGGTCTAACCTCAGCAACCCTGAAAAGGAGCACAACATGTGTCCGCTTCTAATGTTTCAAGTCAGTGAAAATGGAAATGAGAGTGATGAGGTTGCATTAACAGTACATGAAGATGAATGTGAAATAGATGAAGATGCAGGGGCAGCACATAAATTTCCAAAAGCTCATTCAATGGGGCATTCGGTTGTGCTGGTTAGGGAAGATAAGGATGATGATAAATATAGACTTCTCCTAACAGATCCTGTCCGGACTGAAATTGCGAAAGGGCATCGTTGTGTCAGAAGCTGCACTATTTTCAGGGAGTTTTCTACTAGCAGAGCAGAGAAACCGCATCGCTCACGTGGTGATTCCATACCCTAGTTGAGCATTCGTTATCCTACTTACATTGTAAATAGTAAGCATTATGTCGCCAGAGGAGGATGCGTCATGAGTACATATCAACTTCCAAGATTTTATATTTGGATCCTGATGGGGAAAACTGATACTGTGATATTGTAGCGGTACAAGAGGGCCGCCTGCTCCGTTGGCTGATGAAGAAACCAGCATTAAGTGCTGCAGTATAAGTACCTTATTGTGAAGATAGAAAACTGGTCGTCAAGACATGTAAGAAACAAACAACTAAAGGTAGGGAATATGGATGTCCCTCCATGGTTTGGATTGTGTTTTACATCTCCAACCACAGAATTAGTGATCCTTTTATCATTATGTAAATATGAGCAAATAGAATTGTGTGTAAAAAAAGTGGGGTGAAACTCACAATCTTTGATTGAAGGTTGAGCATGTTTCACATCCCAAAGTGAATAAAACTGATAACAAGTTAATTAGTATTTGGAATGCTAACTTTACACTCTGGTTCATTAAAGGCCAAGTGAGTTTTCCTCAATATGTATAACTTGTGGCCTGAGACAGGAATGCAACTAAGCACATGTACACATTTTTAGAAATAATTTTATTCAATAAAAAGGGGAATCTAACAGCTATATCTTTCAGATATTGGATACATTTTCATTTCCATGTTGCAACTCAAGAATGTGCATTGCAAGGATGTGTAGCTTTTGCACAGCTTGTTAATTTGTCTCTATGCATATTTTTCTATAAAGATTTGGGTCCCCTTTCCTTCTTTCCTCTAGAGAAAATTGCAGTAGGGTTTGTCATTATCTGAGAGATTGGGAAGACAACCTACACAAAGGGAAACACAACATAATCAGTCAGAGCTTATCCTTTAGTTTTTCTTCTTGTTTTCCTCAGTCTTTAGGACACCCATTGTTTACCATATCTCATAGACTCACTTATTTACTGCACATCTCTCTGATTCACTTGCTTCAATCACTACAACATCCATGTTACCCACCTATATAGCTTTTCTTAACTGAACAAGGGTTGATTAGTTTTGGGAGGTATTCATTTTTTAACGAAGTGTGTCTTCCCCTAGCTTTGGTTCACACGCATACACGACGCACATCTAGAGAGAAAGGTGTAGGCCTTTTCCATATATAAGTAGTTATCGCAAGGATTGGGAGTTGAAAAAAGGCATTCCTTTTGTCACAGTTGACATAGTACAGCACTAGAGAGAGAAACCTAATTGATGGCTATGGATGCACTTCCTTCGAATGATTTTCTTAACTTCCTCATCTATGATACCTTATCGGCAGCCCCAATCTGCAGTAGCAGCTTCCACCAATTTGGTTCTTCATCTTCTGATACAGCTAACACTTTAGCTTACGTAGGTCAGGTGGATAATGACCCCAAGTTCCCTCCGCAAGCAAATAATATTGATGTTGCTGCTACACATGGAGGTGGCAATAACAATGGTGGAAAGAAGTCAAACTTGGGAGTAGTGCAAGGAGTTGGTGGAAAGAAGAAAAGGAGAAAAAGAGCTAGAGTCTGCAAGAACAAGGAAGAAGCTGATACACAAAGGATGACACACATTGTCGTGGAGAGGAACCGCCGAAAACAAATGAATGAACATCTTTCTGTCCTACGCTCTCTCATGCCTCAATCCTACGCTCAACGGGTAACGTTTTTTACATTCACATATTGCAGATATTAATTTCACATTTTCACTAGTCTTGTGTTGGTTAGGTTTAGAATGCTAACATTTACCAGTTTATGGCTAATACTGAAGGGTGATCAAGCTTCTATAGTAGGAGGTGCTATTGAGTTTGTGAAGGAACTTGAACACATAGTCCAGTCTCTTGAAGTTCAGAAGTTTCAATTATTAACACAACAAGCGGAATCATCTCATTATCAAGGACTATCAGATACAAACACCACCCCCATGACACCAACAACCCCGGCCTCTTGCCCATTTTCACAGTTCTTCACTTACCCTCAGTACACACGGTCACAAAGCCCTGCTAATGATCAGTACACCACATCCACCAAAGCTGCCGTAGCTGATATAGAGGTCACACTGATTGAAACCCATGCTAACATCCGGATCCTCACAAAAAGAAACCTCAAGCAACCTAATAGAATTGTTTACAGCCTCCAAGCAGCTCATCTCACTATACTTCACCTTAATATCACCACCATGGATTCCCTTGTCTTCTACTCCATCAGTGCTAAGGTATTATTACACAGCCTATGTATATCATGAATTGTTTGAGAACCTGCATTACTTAAGGTTGTTTCCTAGCGTCTTTTGATCATATTTTTGTCCACTAGATATGTTTTTTCAATTGAAAAATTAATGTTACTAGATTTAGGTTTTCTAGAAAGACATATTCAGGGTTAGCAATTACATTATTAGGAATAAGTGTTTACTCGCTTTTAACTTAAATTTGAAACCAGTCAGCTGCCTATATGTAGGGCTCCTGGAAATTGTATGTACATATAAGTGTCTGAAGTATATATTAAGGCTCAATTTCTATTCTTTCCCTAGATGACACATTCGTGAAAATATCAGTGAAGCTATCATATTTCAATAATGACAATCTATTTTCCAAAATGCTTCTAGATTTATAAACATTTTGGTGAAAGTTGATACCAAAGAAGAACATCTTCTTGTTGATGTTAATATTAGATTTTCATTGGATGCAGGTTGAGGAAGGGTGCCCACTGAACTCAGTAGATGACATAGCAGGAGCAGTTCATCACATGCTCAGAATTATTGAGCAAGACGAACAAAAGGAAGATGTTGATGTTGCTATGGCTGTTGCTAGCATGTCTGTACCTTAATGAAAAAAATCTCACTTCATTAGTAAGTTGTTACTAGCAGTATTGGTGCCATTCACTCACTCTAGGGTTGATAGCTAATCGTCAAACAGTACATGATGCTATAGACCTCTCTTTTAGTTGGTAATCTCCAAGTGAGACGTTGTTGCTTTTTAAAGGCATAAAAGGTTTCACTTAGATCTTTCTTGTTCTCAGTACAATCAAAGTGTTAGTTGCTAGTTGCTACTCTCCCTCTTTTGATCAATGTAGATATCTATATCAAGGATGTGAATACATGATTTAGTGTCAATGTTGTTGATGGTTACTTGCATGTGGAGTGCTGGGCGTTCACTCATTGTCAAGGCCAGTGATTCTGTGTGGTTTGTGTAAAAAGGTACTTTGAGAGGTTAAAATGTATACATAGTGTCAGGTGAAAATGAGTGGTGAGAATCATTGGGAGATGCCTATTACTCCAAGATTCTTACTAAATTAAAAGACTACCTAAAATCTCTGATCATTTGTACATTTAAAATTATAACAGTCAATATGCATATAATTTGTGATATAACACACAATTTTCTGATAAACATTATTTCATTATGGTCCCAGCATGTCTATGTGTGGATTCACTGATATATAAATGCAGCTTTATTGGCAATGGATTGTATTTTGGCTCTATAGTCTTTATAGACTTGCATTTTGTTGACTCATTAATACTTGTAATTAGTCAATCTTACTTACTTGTCTTAGATTTTCGCCTTTGGTTTTGTTCTCACGTATGCTTCCTTAACCCTAGACTTCATATTGTAGCGGTCAATATTGTAGTAATTAAATAGGCATGCACAGAAACAATGAAGAGAGACACGTGAAGGTGTGCAGCAAGATAACACAAAGTTGAACGCAGCTCCATCATCTCCCTAGCTAGTCTGATTGCTAACTCCAAAATTTGTCTTCATACGTATGCATGTAAAATTAAGAAGCAGAAGATTTAGGACTGTGCACTGCACGGTTCCCTTGAAGAACCTCTTTTTGGAATTTTGAAATCAATCTTTGATTATACGAAGAAAACATGCACGTGAATGTTTTTCGTTTTACAAACTATGAAAACAATGAAATATTCTCATAAACATCTGACTTGAATCTTAATGTGTTGTAATGTTAAAAAAACAGTCATGTAATCTGTTCCATCAATTGTTGGGATTTGCTCTGTTTGAATAACTCTAGTCCAACTTTGAATCACAAATCACAAAATATAAATCTTCATCTTAAAATCAAACATAAGACATTGGAATATGAGAATGTACTCAAATTAGCATCCACATGGCCACGTGTCTAGTTTTCCACATAACTTGCCAAAAATGGCCTCTGTGATCAGCTCACCATACTTAGAAAAGTGGTGCAGTTTAGGGAGCTGTGAGGTCTACACAACTGATAACATATCAGGGATGTAATGGTGGTGGTGCATGGTGAACACCGCAAACTAAACGTTAAGCCTGAGCAAACTCAGAGAAATTGTATTCTGCACACTCTGCTATGAAAAGGGTTTCATTTTGAGTTGATCAAAGATGCTATTCTTTCCCTCATACAGCATTTTTGGCTTCATTGCTGCAATGCACTGCAACTGCAATGTCTTTATCTTGGCATTTATGCACCAATGTTTGTATCTGCAGCTGCCAATGTCATGATGTGAACCTCCTTAGTTTCAGGTCCACTACACACAGTCCTCTTAATTGCATGAATGCAGACATAATGCATGAAGCTACATATATAACAAAAAATGCTGTCATCAACGTTACTGAGATTTTGTATCATTGCTGTGATATAATGTCATTTGAGTAGTGAGTTTCTGTGATCTGCAATTATTTGGTAAGGATGCAGACACTCATCTAACAAATGTATTAGGCAAATATCATGTAAACTCAATTAGGCACATATCACTTGCTATCTGGTACGTTAAGAGTCTCATCAGGACCTGCTCAATGAACCAACAAAGTAAAGTTACTAACACATGATGTATTAGGCTTTAGTACTAAAGTCTGTCGCCATCAGGCAGACCGACTGATTTCCAGAGGACTATGGAGACTACGAAAAGGTGACGGAAGCTGAGAGCCATTAGTGATGCAGGTAAAAATGCTGGCTCGACACAAAGGACATGTGGAGTGGGACTTGAGCCATAGATCAATACAGGGAATATGGAAAGAGTGGCTGCACTTGGGCAAAATTCGAAGGCTTTCATTTTCCTGAAACTCACCTAGGCAAACAGAACAATCCATGCTGCCAAAGTTATTATTCTGCTTGTAGTTGCTGACAGGGATGGACTTGATTAAACTCTCATCTAACCCTCCAACCATTGCAAAGTTATTTGGCTGGTGGAACGATGAATTGCTGATATCCTGCAGTTCCTCTTCGTGGTCTTGTCTTCTGTCTGAGCGTTTTCTCTTGAAGTACTTGGAAATTATAGCGAAGTAACTGACAAGAAGCAGAGCGCTGGCCAAGACACTGATTATGGTGATAACCAGTGGGGAGAATTTAGAGCCATTTTCTTCTATTTCCACGGATGGGGGAGGAGGGAAGGTTACTCGGCACCACTGTGGGCAATACATGCTGCAAAATCCTTGCGAACAGTCTTTGGTGTACATATAAGGAACCCAAGTTTTTGGATTTCCCACAGACTCCATGGTCGTACAGATAAGCAAAAAGCGGCAACAACCTATAGGCAATCCCAGGAAACAAGACTACCCGTAAGCTTCAAAACCTCTCAAGATCATATAACCATCGTGTATGATAGCAATTCAGAGATACTAAAATTTAGAGACAATACATGTAAGAACTAAGAACAAGCATTATAATGGACATATCTCAAAAAGAAATAGCAATAATAAAGTAGAAAGCAAGGATTACGACTAATGGGAAGAAAGCAAAACCAACAATAACAAGGGGGTTGATTGAGTTTCTATCTTTTTCTTGCCCTGTTCTATCAAGCTTTACTTTACTCACCAACACTGCTTTTCATGCAGTTAATGGAGTATTGACTAAGCAATTTAGACAACTTGTCTCGAGCCTTTTATGTTAGTGTCTATAATTAATATCGGATGAGATCGGGCATAAGCCATTTTCATGCCTTTCATTTTCCATATGACAACTTAGCTACAGATAAGTGACACTGTATTAACGACAGCTACAGACAATACTAATAACTATGTTCCTTAACATTTCAATCACAGTATAAAGTGTAAGGCATCAATTATTGGTCTTGAAGCCATAAGGATTTTTACCAGTTTTAACACACTTTTTAAAGTTAAAGGCAGTATGCAATTGCAACCTCCCCATCTTTTACATATTTTGATAAGATCTTGTTATATACGTGACAAACAATAATGTCTTATCAGGATAGAATAATATTTAGTAGAAAAGAGGAACCTTAGTTGGCAAGCTGCACAGATGTTATACATGTAATAACTCACCACAGATCTGATTCCTCTGTGGACGTCAAAGATCCTCGTAGTGAAATGTCGGCTGTCTGCAATTTTGACTTCTGCGGTTGTTCTTCCTTCCCAGGCTCTCTTTCTGTTTGAGGCATCATCAGTCCTTTCACTAAATATCAAGCAGAGCTGGCGACCCAGAGTTCCTGAGTAGAGAGTTTAAGATACAAAAGTCATCAGTATTCGGCTATATGTAGTCAAGAAATTACCGTATTGCCAATGTGAACACATAAAAAGCAGGATTGCTGAGTCGGTGAATTTAAAAGCTTGAAATGAATGTTATTCCAGAAACAAGACGTGGCTAATTTTGGTTTCTCTACAGTATCTGAAAGAACATACTTCTATTTCAATCAGCATTTTAATTTTTAAGTTGATTTCATGAGATGAAGAAGCACAAAAGTAAAGAACAGTACCACTCATATGATTGAGAAAACAGGTAAAGAAGACTCAGTTGAGTTCAAGAACTGGCCTTCAAATCACAGCTCTTTTACACATAAAAAACTGCAGGACGTGATGGACACGGTATCGAACATCCACACAACAGTCAGCTATTTTGTTCGTGTAATTAAAGCCAACAATATTTTGGAACAATTTCCAATGTGTTGGAGTCATGGAGTGTAAGGGAAATTTGATTAGTGTACACAGAAACTGTGGAAGTCCAATAGTTGGCAAGACATAATAAATCAATTCAAATTGAGTACGATCAACCAGATCAATGAACACGTGTTAAAAGATCATGACAAAGTGTATCCTAAATTTCAAACTTGAGCTTTCACTAAACAATTTTGATACCTGTCTGTCAAATGTTTTACATGTGTCTACTTCTACTCTCTAATAACAGTAAGCTTATCATTGACGTCTGATTTTCCAATACTAGAAAAGCAAAGTAATTTCGAACACAATTTTCTAAAGACAATAGAACTTCAAACTCACGAGCAAAAACAAGTAATAAAAGAAACTTGACACAAAATTGACCAATCGTTCCGCAGTAAGTCGACCGAGAAATGTCGCATTTTCCCTCTTTAGAAAAACCAACCAACATTCAGAATTCTACACACAACACAGTAATACAGTATCATTCAAACATGGAAGCTTCAATTAACCAAAAGATGAAGCCTTAATTTTGAAAATCCATATCACCACTTCCAAAGTGTTCAACAAAACACCCCAAACCTCTACAGCAAACCAAGTACTGAGTTTCTTTGGTTCATCAATTACCAAAAACCAACTCTAAGTAGCTTAAGAACCCTAAATTCACTCCACAAGCAAAACCCTAAAACTAATTTGAACTAAAAAATCCGAGCGCAACAGCATCACCAGAATGACACTTGAAATTCAACCGTACAAGTTTCTTTCACATTAAAATAAATTGTGAAAAAGAAAACATACCGTTTTTTTCGCGAAGTGATTCAAACCCTAATTTTGGAACTTCCAAACCACCGAGTGAGTCACACTTCGTAAATTGGCCCATACCCTTAATCACTTGCAAGTAGTTTTATGCAGTGTTATTAAACCCGACCCGGCCCGGCGGGTTGACCCGGTTGACCCGGGACCCGGACCCTACATCGGGTCGGGTTTCTTATTGACCCAAAAATGCATTTGATCCGGGTTGACCCAATCAACCCGGTCGGTTCGACCCTTCACCCGGTCGGTTCAACCCCTGAACCGATCGGTCAAACCTTTGACCAAAAAAAATTAAAATACTTGAATTTCAATCTCAATAAAAACTCATTCCCTCAACCTTGATACAAACTCAATAGAGTTCATACCGCCAAAAGGATGCATTTTCCATTGTTTGAGTTTTATTTTTATCCACCCGTGTCTGCTGATTACTTGCACCGTTGGGCGATGTGGGATGACGATCCGCGGACCCTTAAGGATTAAAATCCGCGGACCCGTAACAATTAAATTACGGGTCCGCGGATTTTAATCCTTAAGGGTCCGCGGATCGTCATCCCACATCGCCCAACGGTGCAAGTAATCAGCAGACACGGGTGGATAAAAATAAAACTCAAACCATCTGTAACTCAAACTTTGTTTAGCCGATTGGCTGAAACAAAGTGTAATCCTTAGGCTTGATTATAATTCGAAATATCCGAGTATAATTGAGTTTGAGTATGGTAATATATTTGTATATAAATTTAAAATTATATATTGATATATGCATTGACCCCAGGGTCGACCCGGGTTGACCCTCTAACCCGTTGACCCAGTGACATAACCGGGTCGACCACCGGGTCGGGTTTCACAACACTGGTTTTATGCACATTAATATGTGCACATAATCTTTTTTATAATACAGTATATAACAAGAGTGTAATTATTATATTAAATATGTAAATATAGAGTGTAATAGGGGTAATTTGGGAAAGTGAATTGTGGATTCAAAAGAAACCGTCAATTCACCCCTTCCCCAATTATATATAGGATAGATATTCGTCAAATACGGCGACGTTTTTCAGTTTTAATCCATTTTCTGAACCTTTGTCAAAATGAAATCCTTTTGATCATAGTTATGTTTTACACAGTCGCCCTCATTTGTGATTCAGGTTTGGGATTGCGAACCTGAGATCCAGGTAAAGGATCGTTGAGTCAATTTTTATCATTTTCTGTAAAAAGTTAAAATGTACAAATGCAATTAAAATATGTATACAGTTAACTCGAAAGAGTTGGGATCTAGAAAGACATGTAAATTTTGTGAGACATAAGGACGTAATCTTGATCGTTGATTTGATTAATTCGACGGTTGTGATTAAAGTTGGTTTTTAATTAATTGGGCGGTTAGATTTGCAAAAAACACGGGCGGTTGATGATTGACGGTTACCAATATCAACCGTTAGATTGATAAAAATCAACGGTTGAGATCATGTCCTTCCGTCTTACTAAAAGATGTATGTCCTCTTAGAACCTTTCACTAACTCGAAAAATACAAATAATTTAATTTTTAAAATGCACATGTACAGAGATGAACTCAAAGAACTGCACTCATGTTTTACTTACAAAACCTCATTGAAAATTGCATAAGGCTACTGCAGTGACACGTATTCTGCTGATATCAAGCAATTTTTTAACAAACTACTCAGCCTCGAACTTTCTGCACTTGTCAGCCTATCGCTACGTAAACAATTCCTCGTAAATCGAATAAATTTACACGCATTAAAGCTAAATAATTTCTTAGTCATACTTTGATTCATATTCTAATCATCTTTTGTTGTATTAAAAATGTAGCTATGCTGTTGTTCTGGCAGAGTTGATTCCACTTTCTGCTTGAAGTGATTCTTGAATCAAAACATTCAAGTTAGTCCCATGTTCCATGTTCTTGTCTTTTGTCGTATATAACAGTATCTGCTATTACTTTATACACTTGATATTCACTTGTAACTTTAGTCTCATGTTCTTATCGTTTGTTGTTGTTTTCAGATCTGCCATATGTGTTTATCAAATACTAAGAGTTCATACTGTGAAGTGAAAATTGAATACTCTACCTTACAAAAGTTTTTAAAAATGCAGGGTGCATAGATAACTACTACGCAGTATCGGATATCCATGGAAACTTATATGAAAACCGGCGATGATCCACAAAAACATAAATAACCTTAGCTAGCCTAGGCATATCGTACTGTTTCACGTTTGGTCGATGAGGACACGGTAGTCGTTTCGAGGTATGTATGAATGAAACAGCTTCAGTTTAGCTCAACAGTTTGTTCCTTTTTTCTAACCTTCAATTTTGATCTTAACAAAAATTTATAACTCAGAACTCCTAACAGTCTAAATTTGGATCTTAACGTGAGGAAACTTGAGATTTCGGGACATGGAAAACAGTAAGTTAGTCTAGAGAATGCAAGAAAAGTTATAGCAGCTGGTTGAGAACAACTGCAGACATGTTTAAATTGTTTGGTTGATAAATATGAAATGAAGTAAAGTTGTTCATTTTGTTCCAAGAATGTCGGAACCTAATTTGCAGCAAGTCAAGGTTTTTCCGTGACTTGCTATGAAAATGAGCAGATCATCAGATCATTTTCTCTGTTGCAGGTGTCATTTGGGTCCACACTAGTTAGTTCCAACCTGTGAGTAGTTTCATTTTTTATGCTTGTTTTGTTACAAACTTGCTGACTGTCGAGGTTTCGAGTTTTCTCGAAACTTCAAAAAACATATTTAAGCCCTATTCGTAGATGAATGCCAAACTAGGCTCCATCCAAGTTCTAAAGTAGTTCTGAAATGAAACAAGTATTCATGATTTTTTACAGAGTTAATTTTTTGTGTAGAGTTATTTCTAGTCCATTCTTTCGATACATCGAATTTGTTTTAGTAGACGAGTTGGTTAAACGAGAGCTGGCCAAAGCTTGCTGGCTAACGCGCAACTACCGAACTCTAAATTTTCTTTGACTAACTAGCAGGACACCTAGTGCATTCCATTGCTTAAATGGATGGCATGTGATTTTAACTTTCTACATTATATAAAGAAACATCAAGCACATAACTCGAAGCCTTTTTGTGATCTGGCCTTACTCGAGAGTTGCACGCTTCAAGCATTTTTGTCAAGATTTCTTCGAAGAAAAATGCATATCAAGAACCCAAAAGATGGGGTTGAGAACAAGGATGTGAGTTGTAGGAAGAATCCAGCTGAGCCAAAGAAGGAGAACATTCATGAAATTTTCGGTACTTGTCTGGAAATGGTCACTAAATTTCCTAAGAACGCGAGCAAAGTGCTATGGAAGTTAGGCAAAGATGATCCCAGGAAAGTCATACACGCAGTAAAAGTTGGCATTTCCATAAGCTTAGTATCACTGTTGTATTTACTGAAGCCTTTGTCGAGAGGGATCGGCGAAAATGCTATTTGGGCTGTCATGACTGTTGTTTTAGTCCTAGAGTTCACTGCAGGTACAAGCCAAAACCCTTGTCATGATATTATTTTTTCTGTAGCAAATTTAAGCATTGTTATTTTTCGAGCAGGTGCAACGTTGTGCAAAGGATTTAACCGGGGAATGGGGACACTCTTGGCCGGATCTCTAGCATTTTTGTTCGAGTTTATAGCAAATGAGACCGGTCGGATCTTTCATGCTGTTTTCATTGCTTCAGCAGTTTTTACCATAGGTATCATATATGCACTTCTGTTCCTTTTTTCTTCGCTGGATCGGAAATTTTGGATTCTTGAAAATGATTCTTCTTTTTCCTTTTGTCAGGGGCTTTCGCGACTTATATGAGATTTATACCTTCTATAAAGAAGAACTTTGATTATGGAGTTGTGATATTTCTCCTAACTTTCAACCTCATCATTGAATCGAGTTATCGAGTTGATGATGTAATCAAAATAGCACATGAGAGATTGTACACCATTGCCATTGGGTGTGGTCTTTGCTTACTTATGAGCCTTCTGGTATTTCCAAACTGGTCTAGTCAGACTCTTCATGACTCTACTGTTGTAAAGTTCGAAGGCCTGGCCAGATCAATTGAAGGTGTCCTAAAGAATCTTGTAACATTTTTTTCATTTTTGATATGGTGTTTACTGTTTTTCTTACTTTGTTTCATATTTGCAGAATGTGTAAGTGCTTATTTTAAGGAGTCTGACAGTGAGTCAGAACTGGATGAGTCATCCGAGGATTCTGTCTACATTGGGTACAAGGCTGTTCTTGATTCTAAATCCAACGATGAGACTTTGGTATTGTTCTTGGGTTCAGCTTATTTTTGTTAACAATAAGTTTTTTGAATCCAGTGTCTATGAGTCCATCTCATTTTGCATTTTTTGTGTTCGGCAAACAGGCCTTGCATGCTAGCTGGGAGCCTAGGCACTCGAGACACAGATTTCCAGGGCAGCAGTATGTTAAAGTTGGTGCAGTGCTTCGCCATTTCGGGTACACGGTCGTGGCCTTGCACGGCTGTCTCAAGTCAGAGATTCAGGTAAATTAGTCCAGTGAAGCACCTTGTATAACAAGGAAACATGTTGGAATAAAAGCAGTAACTTTTTTCTTAATATATGGGATGTCTGCAGGCTCCAAGTCGAGTTCGAGTTCTTTTCAAGGGTCCATGCATCAGAGTGGCAAGGGAAGTGTCAAGAGTCCTTAGGGAGCTTGCCCAAAGTATAAGAACTCGAAGCCATTGCTCGCCCGAGCTTCTCTTAGACAATTTAAACGAGGTATTACAAGACTTGAACAAGGCCTTAAAGGCGCAGCCACGTCTCTTTTTAGGCAGCAACAACCATCAAACTATGCTAGCCTTAGCTGAGGCCACAGCCAAGCAAGAGAATGATGACTCACTACCCCCAAACCCGGCCAAGACGGCTCATCTTGCAGAACAAACTAAAGAAATGAAGGAAAGTGTTGAAGAACAAATAAGCAAAGTTGCCATCACAAGCTTGGAGTTTCTGAAGCTCTTCCTTTTGCTGCATTTGCCTCCTTGCTTGTGGAACTTGTGGCAAAGCTCGAACAAGTGATCGAGGAAGTTAAGGAGTTGGGTAGAGTTGGGAAGTTTAAGCAGTACACTGCTTGTGATGATCATGTTGTTGTCAGCTGTGAGCACCCCAAAATGGAGTCTAGTTTTGGAACCCATCAAGTATCTAGTGGAGCTGAGTAGCTTGTGAAGTTTTCTAGTCATTTTGAGATTGTTAAGCAGAGAATGTTCATATGTTTTTCAGTTTTTATGAGTACATAAAAATGTGTCAAATGCTGAAATATATTAATTTTAGCAGGAACAGGCATTTTATGTAGCTGGATGGAAACTTGAAACTAATCAAATTACTGATATTCATATGAACAGACATTGAAAGCATCTTAAAGAGTGCAAGTCAGTTCGATAAAGGAATGAATGCCAGTGGAGGTAAACTAAGTGCATTCCTCCTTAATGTGCAGCATCTTCCTCTTCGCAGAACTTTGTGTATTCTTTAGACCCCATCAAGGCGTCAAGCTCTGCAGGATTGCTTGGTTTCACCTTGATCATCCACCCATTTTCATATGGGCTTGAGTTTATCTTCAAGTTAAAAACACATCATGAGAAACATTGCAAAGGCTAAAAGTGTGATATTTTAAATGAGTTAGGAAATAAGTTCTGAAAGTGAGGAAGGATTACCACGCCAGGAGTTTCGGTGAGCTTTGTGTTGACCTCTACAACTTCTCCAGAGATAGGTGAATTTATATCACTTGTTGCTTTTACACTCTCTACAGCTCCAAAGCCACTGCCTTTGGTCACTGATGTTCCCACTTCTGGCAGCTCCACAAATACCACCTCTCCCAAATGGTCCTAAAACATAAGTTCAAACAATTTGGTACTAAATTCATGATGTAAAAATGTGTCACTACATGATCTTAAATAGTCCTGATATGAAACCTGTGCATGGTCAGTGATGCCAACAGTTGCGACGGAGCCTTCGTGCTTCACCCATTCGTGCGAAGGAGCGTACTTTAATCCCTCCAGAACTGCTCAAACATAATAACCAAACTCAAAAAAATCAAATATACCCAAAAACTCACAAGAACCAAAAGCAGATACACAATGCATTAGCATTACAATTACATACCAGTAGAGAAACATCTCGACAAGGAATACACAGACCCAATATGTTGGACTTTACGGCACATGAGAGCTTGAGTGCATTAGCAGTGGAAGATGCCCACATTCTAAGTGCCATTTTTATCGAAACTCGAGCTTTTTTCCTTAACTTGACAAAGTGATAGTTTGCAACACTCAGAAGTGATCACAAGCCTCTCAAAATCTTGATATTGTAGCTGAGCTAGTTTATCTTGTATGAATGGTGGATAATGAAAGCCTCATCTCATTTAAAGTCACTTGCTTCATATTCCTTCATTACACTACAACTTGTTTATTAACATTTGCTTAGCTTCTTAATCCAACTCAGACATGTCTTAGTCCTTGTTTATGTGTGATTATCTCAGATGAACAAACAAAACCCTCTTCAACTTGTTCAACCCTGATTTGGATTTTCAAGGTACTGCACATTTTTCACTGTTGTCAGCCATTGATACACGTTTCGCAAACTAGGGCTGATGTTGCAATTTTATTTTTCCTTTTTTAGGATATTGTGTTTGTTTAAGGATATGAAAGCTTGCATCTTTAGGTTGAAATTAGATTTCTGTCCGAGTCCGAGGTTGTCATTTTTAGTTTTTACTAGAAGAAGTTCTTAAGGGATTAGGGTTTGCGGAAGAAATTAGTGTTTTTGCTATTTGAGAATTAAGAGTAATGTATAGTTTTCAGTTTTAGTTGAGTACTTTTTCGTGGGGGTTGAGGTTTTTAATGTAAATGTTGCAGGGGAGTATGAAGGGGGTGCTTAGGGGATATGAGAACTGGAACCCAGTGCATCCGACATTAGGAGCCTTTTGGGGGATGGGAATAGGTGTGGGATGCGGAATTGGTTGGGGTCCTGGATTTGGCCCTGAAGTCATAGGCTATGTTGGATCTGGTTGTGGTATTGGAATTAATGTTGGGTTCACTTTGTTCGGAGCTGGTATTGGTCTGCCAGCTCGTTCTCTAATGGGAGCTCCTTACAATGGTGATAACTTTTAGCAAAATTTTGTAAGTGATAATTTTGTATTTGGTGTAAAAGTAGTTTTTGAGCTTAGTTTTTGTTGTGGTTACGCAGCATTTTTGGCCACTCGAAATGGTGTGTTGGAGATTGGTAGATTAAGCGACAGGTATGGAATTAGTGCAGCTGCTGGTGATGGTTGGAGTAGCTTTGCAACATACATCACCAGCTTGCAAAGTGAGGCTAGACAAGGATTTTTAAGTGTTAAGAGCGAGTTGTATAATGACGAGAAGATGATGGGT
This sequence comes from Sedum album, assembly GCA_006409495.1. NCBI lineage: Eukaryota > Viridiplantae > Streptophyta > Magnoliopsida > Saxifragales > Crassulaceae > Sedum > Sedum album. Next base: position 224,720 of record QZGG01000088.1, read on the forward strand.
ATGATGACTGGAGAAGAATCTCTTCCCCATTTACAAAGCATATGAAGAAACTCAGTAGTGATTTATCTCGTTTACGAAAAGGTAACCCTCACAGCTTCTTGTCTGACGCTCAATTCAAATTGGCATATATGTTTCCAAATTTTTCTCTCTTATAATGTTGTTAATGTTATATCCAGGTTCAGATCAATGACTTACTCCCAAAGTCCCACTCCTTACACTAAGTGCAGTATTATCTACTTTAGTATTGCATCAGATGAGTGATGCAGGCTAAGCGCTAAGACACTTATGTGGTAAGACTTGGAAGACGATGAAGTTTGAAATTTTAATGTTGAGCTTCCCCCAGTGCAGCAGCTCATTGAGTGCATTATATGTACTTAATAGAGCGAAACCTGTGTGAACAAAGGGGTGGAAGAGCGTCAGATCTGATTATCTGCGCATCTTTACTAGGATTTCCCACATTAAGCTGCTACTATGCAGTGTGTCACTCTCATCTCAATCAAGCACAGGAACGTTATATTTGTGCTAGTTTGTAAATGCAGTCAGCATCACCAAGAAACTTGTAGTGCTGGTTGAACCCGTATAATGAAAATTATCAGAGTTACACAATAAAATTTGCCAACAGTTGTTGCATTCTCTATAGTTCCGCCAATTACAGAACTTTTGTTTTCAATTAACATGAAGACACCAAACTGAAAACTGCACTGCATGAGGTTAATTTTCTCTCAGACAGTCAGGATGAGCAAAGGAGAATAAAAGCATAACAAAAAAATAAGGTTCCTGTGTTCAATTATGGTTTATAAAGTGGAGAGTAATAAAACCATTATTTTATAGGAATTAATATGAGCTTCATTGATGTCTGTAGCATTATTAGTACATAAGAATTGAAATGACAACAAACCCAGCTTAAAAACACAAGTATGGAATTCGACCAATGTTGGAAACATTTATTGAAAACTAAGTAAATGTATGTGCTGCTGTCAGCTTATTTTGTAGTATGACTTCACACAATCTCTGTTTAGCCAGCGGCTTTCCGAGCATAAGCCTTCCCAGGTTGAAGATTCTGGTATTTTCCATGTACTTGCTCTGACTGAACATGCCATCCACCGGCTCTCATGAGAGGAGGTGGTCGATAATTCTTATTATACTGTCTGTCAGGTCCAATATTCAAGTTACCAAACTTTTCAGCAGTGTCTGAAACTACAGGACCATTCATCCACGAGTTGGAGGGAGAAAGTACGAGTTTGGAAGCAAAGCAGGACCTGAAAAGATATGTATAAAGTAAGATTAGTGATAAGCTTAGAGTCACAGTAAAGACACTAATAAGAGCTACCACAATCAGTGATGACCATAACAATCTATGTAGACTTACAAGCACGGGTTTCGACAGGAATCTGATATTTCAATTCTTCAGCCTTGGATTTATGGTTGGTTATGTCCTGAATTCAAAGGTACAGATAAGCAAGGTGTGAATGCTCCAGCAATTAACAATACCAAACAAATATCATAAAATGACCCATCTATATGGTGTATTGTATTTAATTCGCAGACACTAACCTCTGTCTTTGGCTTCAGCTTTTGTACAACACCTGCCGCCTGCGGCTTCATTGAAGAAAAGATACTTGTGGGATTTTGGCAAGCCAAATCTCTTTTTGGATACTTGTCCTCTGTATCTCCTTTGTTTCCAACTGAAAGGATTACAAAGAAATGAGAATCAAAAAACTCGAGTATGTTTCAAAATTAAACAAATTATATGAATTTAAGATCAACTGATGGCTGCTCACAAAAGGCAGATGGAGGTGGCCTGCTAATAGGAGCTCTAGAGCGCAGTGCTGGAGGAACATAATAGCAGCTCTGCACATGCAAGAAAATGTATCATATAAACAGAAAGTGATTGCCATATTTGAGCCCAATTAAATTCAGACAAAGGATTTAATATGGATCGAGTTTGTTTTTAAAAATACCTGAAAGAAAGGATGCTGCAGAACATCCGAAGCGGAAGGTCTTTTGGATGGGTCCCAAGTACAGAGCAACTATCATATTAACAAAGTTTCATTTGGTATTCAAAAAACATATTACAAGGTTAGCAAGATTATAAATATTTAGGAAAGTTAACAATGCTTACAGACCTTAATAAGGTCAATTGCTTCTCTGCTTGCCGATGGAATCAATGTGGAAAGATGAACACCAGCGCACTGTCAAAAAAAAGTTGGAAAATTTATGCTGGAGATCATAACAATATGACACCCATCTGACTAGCCCATGGTTAAACCTGATACCCAATGGTTAAACCAATTTTATAGTTTTTGAATTTGGCTGGTGAAAGTAGCCCAAGACAGTAACAGTGTAATGGGTTATAAGCCTTTCAAAAAAAAGTTTAGATTATAAAAAGGAAACATGGCAAAAGGACTGCATACAACAAACCTGTGGGAACTGATAATTGAGCTTCCTTGCGAGTGCAATTCCCTCAGGCCATGAATTTAAGTTAGGGCTTCCAATCACTGAGCATATCTTATATATCTCATCAGCCTCGCTGCAAATATATGACAAAATCACAATATAGAGCCAACCTCAGGTGCTATTAAATAATCGGCGGTTTTACATCTATTAACTCTTTATATGAAAAGATTCTGTAATTAACTGCCTAAGATTTAGTGTTATGCTACAATAAAATTGAAGTCAATGAATAGAAAGCATACCATGAACCTGGGAACAAAGGGCGAAGAGTGAATAATTCAGCCATGATAGCGCCCATTGCCCACATATCTAGATGATAAGAGACATCCAATATGGTTTGTGTCAGTAATCTAATTTTCAAGCATTAAATATAATGTACAAGATGCACATAACTTACCAACAGCAGGACCATAAGAGGATGACTGTAGCATAACTTCAGGAGCTCGGTACCTACAATATTAAACAATCAGTAATCAAAAAAGGAAAAATAATCCCATAATACAACTTTTTGTTGCATAGCTACAAAAATGATAAAAATTGCAAGGCAACTTGAAATGTTTACCAGCGAGTTGACACATAATCAGTATACGGAGGTTCAGATAATATCTCTCGTGCGAGACCAAGATCAGCAATTTTCAATACATCTTTCGAGACCAGTAAGTTCTCTGGACAAGCACAAGCAGATAGACATTCATGTCAAATGTTATTAATTTGTGTTAAGTGAAATATTAAAGATCCCAGCAGTAGGCTAGTCTGTGAGGAACTGTAAAAGTACACACTTTAATTAATATGGCAAAAAACAGGTTACCTGGCTTAAGATCACGGTGAAAGTAACCGCGGTGGTGCATGTAAGCAAGACCCTGAAAAACTTGATAACACCAATTTCTGACTTCAGATTCGGAGAATAGAGTTCTCCTTTCTTTCATAAGTTCGTACAGGTTACACTCCTATACACATTAAAAATATTAGTTATACGGATGAACAAAAACAAGAAAGTAGCACAAGTTCGTCCGATTTAAAAGTATGAAAAAACATTCTGGATAGATGCAGATTGCTAGTTTTACTTAGAAAACTCACCATGTATTCAAACACAAAGTATAGCATATCGTTTTCCCGAACGACCTCCTTAAGCTTCATAACATTTGGGTGGTTCATTTTTATTAGCGACTGCAGAAAAAAGAAGATTTAAAATATGATTGAAAATTGATTGAAAATGAAGCAAACAAAAGAAACCGAAAGCAAATTACCTTAACTTCTCTCAAATCCATGCATTCTTCCCAGGTATAATACTTTTTTTTCATTTTCTTAACTGCAACCTGTTACAGGAAAGGGCTAGGTTAAGCACAAGTTTTCAGAACATGGAAAAGTCACTACAACACCATAAGGTACATACAATTTCACCAGTTTCCGTATTCAAAGCCTGCCAGACATTCCCAAATGTTCCTTCTCCAACACCCTTGATCATTTTGTATCTATATAAATAAAATTTAAGTCATCAGAGGTTTGATCCAATAGGATGTAACCTTAAATACAAAAAATGATGAGCTGACTCACTTATCCATTGTAAGACAAATGTTCCTTCTCAGCTTCACTCGGACAAGACAGCAAGTACTCTTAGAGAAAAAGTATGGTTTCTTTGCAACAGACGAGGTCTAAAGAAAATAACGAGAGTATGTATACTCAAAGAAGCTATCCGACACTAAAATCCTGTGGTGATCATTATAATAACCATAACAGCATTCTACTGAAGGACAGCATGAACGGGCTGATTCACAGCTTTAAAATGCCCATGGACTCCAGAAAGTGCAACCTAAAACCTTGGCAAATCCAGCAGCATAGACCATTTGCAGTGAACTCTAACAGAACCAAAACAAGATGGTGGACCGCTCAACTTAACACCAGGACTCTCAAATGAATGAGTTGCGAACCCAGTCTCTGAGATACTAGGTATAACTTATTGCAAGCACTAAATGCTCATATCCAAGGAGGATTTGAGCTATTGAGATCAGACAGCACGCAAGAGATCAGTTAGCCGGTGTACCCTACAATTTGTAACAAGTAAACACAGATGTTAGAAAATATACAAACTCAACAACTCACTCAATAATAACAAAAGATGATTAACGTGCATACCATCAACAAAGTGGAGTGCAAAATAACAGCAGACGGAAACAAAGAACCAACAATTAAGCACTTCCTGAGATGAGAAAGCACAACCAACGGAGCAGCTTGAGCAGGTGAACACCTTTTCCATGCTATGTAAAAATAATCAAAGGCCTTTGGATCAGAGTTCTCTGATGCCTGATACATATAACATACAGAACAAATCATTAATATAATCAAACACACGAAATAACTTGCCAAAATAAATCGAAAAGAACAATCGGCCACAGTAGAGATCATATTCACAAACAGACACAATTCACTGAATAATTTTCTTAAATAATCGTCTTACCTCCGCATCAAAAATTAACACAACCATTAAAAACCAACACATGAAAAACATGCACAAAATAAAACCTAATCAGATAAGAATTCATACTTCAATCACACAACCATATCCAACCAACCACATACCACCACCAACTCCCAAACAACAACCTCAGTTCACCAAACTACAACGATTCCAAACAACAATCCGATTCAAAAAGACATCAAACATCCTACACAAATCAACACGTTTACGCAAATCTATCGAACAAATTGGATTAACGTACGACTTAGTCGATGTATCGATTCAACAATCGAATGTAAAAATTGAATGAAAGAATTGAAATGAACGAAGGACAGAAGGTTACCGGGGAGGAGCCAAGCGGCATAAGATTGACAAACGAAATCGAGACTCCAGAGCTTCTCTCTCTTCTGCTTCTTATTCTTCTTTCTTGATTTTTGGGGTTTGGTTTCGATTTGAGATATTTACAGATTCGCAGATTTCCTAAAAAAACCCTAAAATCTGATTGGAATAATAATTAGAATCTTCCTTTTTCTTTTCAGTTTCCTTTTTTCGTAATTAATGATTAAAAATGTAACCCCTCCCCCAAACTACACAACTATTTTAATTAATAAATATATTTACAATTTAATGTCGTTTAAATTATAGTATATATTTTTTTAAATATTTTTAATATTTATTTCATTATAAACCGTTATATATTTAATATTTAATTTAAATAGGTTTTTTGAAGGATAACGCGTAGGTGTGAAAGTCTAACTAGGCCACATGTTTCACATAGTTTGACTTTGACCTTCTGACACCAATCCATATCATTACATGTGGCTCACATTTGCCTTGATTTTTATTATGAGTTTGGTTTTTTATTTTCCTTTTTGAGCTTATTTTTACAATTCCATCTTATTGGCAATTCTGATCTTACTCAAACATTGAACCTGTGAAAATTGTGACAGTAAAAGTACAGAAATAGTCGAACAAAATGTGAATCTATACGAACATTAATCGAATGGCTGAAGCTGAAAACAAACGTATTATTAAGATATGACTATGTCGTCGTTCGGAAAAAATAATAACCTGTGAACTCGTGCGTTATACGAGTGGTCGAAATGAAAATATGAGCTCCGTGCAACTACGGGCGAGGAATGATCATCTCTGAATGTGTGTGTAGTGTACTAGGTTGTATGTAACTATGGTGTATCAAGAACTCTCTGAGGAATACCAGAGCTTTTTCTGGCAGATTAAGATTTTCTCATTTTCTGTTTTGTTTTCGGTGTCTTCTTTTCTGCAGCTCCATCTCAGGCCTTTGGCGATGGTTGAGATTGCATCTATGAAATGGGTGGATTCACGGATTATGGTGTATCCAGTGGGACGTAAGATTCTGTCCATCTCTAGGAGAACAAACTTCATTTCACATCTGATCGAAGGCAAAATAAAAAGTTTGTGTTACTAGGAGGAAATTGTAGTTCAGAAATAATAAAATTTTGATTTAATGTCAGCCATACCTGTGACTTTCAGCTGTGAATAGACCGTCGAGCAGAAGGAGATCATATGTTCGTGGATACGTTGAGAAAGCTTCACACCTGTTCATGAAAAGAAACAGAATCAGTATGATGTGACTGTTGCAATGAACATATGAATTCTGCTAATAAATGAAGTAATGTGGACGAAGAGAAATAATTACCAGTCATGGTAGGTACCGATGAGACCTCTGTCATAAACGACAGGAAGCGAGTTCTCAGCATAAGAAGAGACAACATTCATGACCCATAAGGGATCAGAAATTACAGCTGCTGCGAAGCCTCCATAGGCAGTGTTCATATCCATAACATTTCGAATCTTGTCAGTTCCAAGGTCAGGAAGCAACTTTTTGTAGTGCTTCGCTCTCACCTTCCACTTGCTGTCATCGTACTTGAAAGCATTGTTATTGCCACCCTGGACATTTGATATTCGTTCAGGTGTTGAGTGCAGTCTCTCAGGCCATTTAGGAATGGCACCCAGCGCCAGTTTCTTGACTTTTGGTGATGGAACAACCACACAAGACCGTAGTGGTGTGTACCATGCTGAGTCGGGTTCAAGACTATCATCACATTTTGGTGGGTAGGCGTCAGGGTTAGAAAGTTGGGTATCGTAGCAGGAACTGTCAGAGGCCTTTTGCCATACGGCAATATCATCCTTTTGTTTGTACAATGTGAAGCACATTGCAGTGAGTAAATCTTGTAATTTCTCGTAATCTGATTTTTGGTCCTCCACTGTTGTGTTCCAGCCTCTCCATCGGTTCTCATAGTTCACAGGTGGACCAGAGAGAACCCAAAAGCCTCCAGGGCGGAGGATGCGGTGAACTTCAAGTAAATATATCCCGCCTGAAACAAAACACTGTTATCCGATGCACAAAACAAAATTGTACCAATTTTTTTGTAGAGCCGTGTAAGATAGCTAACATACCGAATTCCGTCCATGGAATAAGGCATCTGGAGCAATGTGCCATATCAAATGAGCTTGATGGGAAGGGAAGTCGCTGAGTTGAAATAATGCCAAGGATTGCAGGAATTCCTCGCTCAAGAGCAAACTGAACTTGAGCCTCGTGATTATCTCTTGGAGCAAGAGAAACAGTCAAAATTCCACGGTCTAATAGATCACCACCCCAACTAGCAACCTGACATAAAACCAACCACAGTAAGAACTCATGGTGTCAAATGTAACATAATAACAGCAGATAAGTTGTTAGTTAGTAAACAATTCATAAGATGAGCCTAAATCTGATAGATTAATTCAGAATTTGAGAGGTGGCTTACCCCGCATCCAGTGTCAATGGCAGTTCGAATGGTGCCATCTTGCATTTCTGGGATCAGGTCTTGCATCAAATCAACATATGCACCAACTCCATTAGGGAACATGGTACCTCCGCCAGGGAAGAGGAATTTGTCGCCTTCTTTCCTCAACCAATGTTGGTTTGATTTTTGCTGGTTAATCCATTCGTAAGGCACATTTCTGAAAATATCAGATTTCAAAGGTTTCAGTAAATAATAACCTAAAAACAAAAAGGGTTAAATGAAAAGAGAAATCATATTTTACAAGTCACAATACCTGTACCAACACATATCTCTGCTCTTCGGCCATTTGATAGGTGGCTTGTACCCATCTGGGGGTGGGACTAAGCATACTTTTCTCTCAAATATAGGTGGGCAATGTCGCTCCATGAAAGTGAGGCGGTGCATACCATACTTCCTCCATCTCTATACCAACAAAAATACCAATTAGAACAATGAGTAAGTTAACAAAACATGGGCGCTGACACAATATATCACCCTTGGATCGGTGCATGGAGTGTAGTCTTGGTAGTCTGCGGCACACTCAGGGAAGGCAACAGATTTGAGCTTGAGAGGAGCAACTGATGAATCCGTGACAGCTCTCGAAACATCAGATTCATCAACTCTATCTTTCTCGGAGCAGAAAATACCTCCAAGATAGAATGAAAATCCACAAAGGACAAAGAACACAATTGTCATAGGCAGGACTCGAGACTTCCTGTCTGGATGAACCAATGGCTTCTCATCCTTATACTTCATGGTTGCTAAACCCAACTGTTACCTGCGAAAAAACAAACAAACCTTGAAAAACAAATTCACATAGAAAACATACAAACTGAGCTCATATGAATGTTTTTTCTTCAGACTACTAAGATCGATGATCGAATTTGGAAAACCAAAGGGGGAGAGATTTTGAAAGGGGTAATTAGTTAAATGGAACCAGGTGTACCACCAGTGAATAAGCTTAACAAAACCACATGGGCACAGACATAATTATGTGTTCAAAATCCAATGCACCGACGATTTGAAACTTCCATTAAAACTTTAGCTTTTATGTTATTCAACAAGATAACTGGGACCAGCTCCAACTATGAGGAGGCAGTCCCCACTAAAACATCAAAAAGGAAAAGAACAGCTCTGAATCAAACATCAATAACTAAAAGTCTAAAGCAAAGAACACCAGTAGACCAATGTGACTTGCTTCACTGTGAAGCCAATCATGAGTGTTTGAATTGGACCAGTTTCAATCATGCACTAACAATGGAATGTGAGCAAAGCAAAGACCAAACCACAACATTAGAAGATTCAAATCCCTTATAATCCAAAGCAAAAAAAAGTTGATAGTTATAGTATTCCAATCATCCAGATATGGAGCTGAAGCCGGAATATGAATCATATCAGGGACAAAGAAATCATCTTTATACACAATTGATCAACACCCAGTTACAGAAATCCAAAAGGGTATCCAAATCACAAAACAATGGATGCAAATGTTGATGCAAATGACAGATCTGGATCAGAAGATTAATCGATTGATTACCTATATTAAGCAGAATCAATCAGCACTGATAAAAGTTCCCTCTTTTATAAAGTTTGAGTAACAGCAAAGTGAGAGATGGGGATTGAGGAGATGAGATGAAAATGGAGGTGGATGTAATATAGGATTGGGAATTTGAGATGCTGGGGAGGGAGGAGATGGAGAGTTAGTTGTTATCACGTTTTAGAAGAAATGGGATCTAAATAGAGTATGAAAATTAAGATATGAGTGAACATCAACTGTTGCTAATCCATTCTCATCCCATTTATTTTTGGATTGTGATTTAAAAATAATTTACACGATATAAATTAATAATATCATTTTTGATTTGCGGTTAATAATTATATGGTGTTGAAAACTTGGTACTGTATTTTCTTATAATGGCGGTCAATATTCATTATATATTTTATTTTCAGAATGGATTAGTTTTCTGAAATAGTGTAGTAATAATTACAAGTATAGGAAATTGAATATCACCGACAATATCTGACTTTATTCTTTACTTGGCCAACTGACATATGCATCTCCTCATGGCTCCACATTTAACTATTTTTTCTACAAAAGTTAGCACCAAACAAGGAAAAATCACTTGTTGTAAATTTCAATGTTATACAAAAGTTAGCACCAAAATCACTAACTATGCTTACATTCTCTTCAGCATTTCTATTGCAGAAAAAAACAATAAAAGAGAAAATCTTCATGTGACAGTTGTTTTTGTAGTATCAGATGTTTGTAGCATTTTTGAAAAACGTGACAATTTTTGTTGTTTTGTGTTCATTTTGACAGCTACGTGATTGGCGGAGAAAGGAATGGTTTCGATTTCTGTAGCTGGTTTGGTGACATTTGTCGACATAATCGACAAGATAAAATTTTCATTTTCCACAAAACAAAATTGAAAATATCAAATGAAACAAATTTGAAGGTCAAATTGCAAGACATATGTACTAGTACTATCAGATCTCTCCAACGTCCAAAGTTTCATAATATAAAACTGAGTTATACATTCTGACTCAATTTCGTTATTTATTATATTTCTACAACGAAATATGTATAACTAGATATCCAATTTATCCGTCATTATTTTTTAATTTTTATTATCATATAGAATTGTTTTCATTAAGTTATAATAAAATAATTGTATAAGCCGAACAGAATTATCACTGACAGTGTTCACATAAAACTTGTATTAAATAGTTGAAAATTAAATTGACATATCATAACTACATGTCAAGTTGTCTGGTGCAGCGCTTCACTTCTCTCCCTCAAACCTCCGCCGACGCTGTCTCTCTCCACCCACCTTCTCCGTTTATTCGGATGCTTTGGTTTGGTGGATGTTGGAGGCGGCTTTGCGTGCGTTGGTGATGAGCTTCTGATGTTGTGCCGGCGGTTCTTGGCAGCGGTTGGGTTGGTGGCCGGTTCTCGGAGGGATATCTTTCACCGCCTTCTTCTCACCCGCTGTCCTTCCTTTTGTTGCTGTTGTGCTCACTGTCGCGGACGGTTGAGCGGCTGTTTTTCCAGGGAGGTGGCTTTGGCGTTGCTTTTGGTCTCCTGTGTGTTTTTTTTTGGTTGTATAGATGGCTTTGGGTGCGCTCTTGCTGCCTCCGCTGTTTTCTGTTTTTGCTGTCCTTTTTGGCTGGCGTTGGCTGGCTCTGCTGTTGGATCTGTGCTGGGTTGCTTTGGCGGTGGCGTCGGCTTTTGCTCGTCGTTGGCTGTCGCGCTTCGGCTGGGTCTCCTGTTGATTGCCCTGCTGCGTCTGCAGTGGTGGCTTGTTTTTGCTGTTTCCAACCTCGTTCGGTTGGGGGGCTGGGTGCAGCTGCTCGTGGCGGGCGTCGTCTACAGAGGCGACAGCACCGTCGTTGGTTTTACTGCCGCCGTCTGGGTGGTGTTTGGTTCCGTTTGCTGTCTCGCGTGGACGCGTGGTGTGTTGTCCGGGTGAGTGCGTGGTGTTCCTTCGTTCGGCCGCGTGGCGTTTTTCTTGCTGGACGCGTGTCCATGCCTATGTTTACATCATTATCTACTCGCCACGTCATCTACTTTTGGTAGTCCACGTGTCTTGTCTTTACAAAATACAAATGGTCCACGTTTGAGCTACAGTCTCCGTTCAGTTTATGGATTATTCTGGGACACCGTGTTCTGCAATGCCTTTCACAAATTTTCATGCTGATATATTTTAATTTTCAACGCCTTCTTGGAGTTTCGGTATTTCAGTTTGATCGTTCGGCTGGTGCTCACAACCTCATGCTTCTGTCAATTTTGTTCGTCGATTTTTTGGTACTGAGGCGAAGTATCTCGTCCACACGATGCTTAGATTAATTTTATTTTGTGTTCGAGGTCTTCATTCGTTTGTCGATTGGGATTAAGTCCTCTTTTATGTACCTTCTGAGTCTTAGTACTCCTTCAATCAAAAAAAAAAAAAGTTGTCTGGTGCAAAGCTACGTACTTTTGTAGTCGAATTAAATGTTTAATGTTGGACAGGCAGGTTCGACGTTGGCACGTCGAAAACAAAAACATAACTATGCAGCAGCACATGCATGTCGCAATCTATCGTCACAACTCATAACATCACATGCATGCATGTGTTATTCGCTTCCATGTTTCACGTCAAACTCGAATTTAAATTCACATATACAAACCACCGACTTCAGTGCTCACTAAACGGGCTTTTATTGGGCCGCTAGACGATACATCAAGCAGGTCCAATTTCCAAGGCTTTATTTTAAAAAAAGGACTAGATTGAAAATATTATTATTTACGACCAACGATTTTAATATGAATAGAACATAGGGGGCCAATTTGTATATAACTGAAACTTTGCTGCACAACTGCACAAGGAAGGAGTGACTGAGTGAGCTTTCTACTCCGATGATCTCCGGCGGATCAGATTCCGCACCGATGCGTTTCTGTTCATGGTTTCAATGGCTTATCCTTCATAAACTATTAATTGATTATTTTCTGTTTCAATTTTGTATTTTAAAAATGTGAATGCTCAAATTGAACTTCATGAATACGCTTTGCATGCTTACTTTAGAGTGTTGATGTTGTGTGATAGGGCATACACGTTGTTTAGGGTTTATATGTTTAATTGTAATGTTTGTTTTCCAGAATGCAGATCATATTTATTGTGTTAAACCCTAATTTGTTTTGGTGATCTCTTTTATTTGCTGTTGTAGTAATGCTGTCATTTTTACTTGTTAATTAGAAATTGTTTCAAATAATTGTGTTTGAAACTCACCAGTTCGCTATATGTTGATACTTGGTATTAAAGGGATCTCGTTATGGAATGGAACTCCTCTCGCTGGAATATTATCGTCAGCGTCTATGGCTACAGAAAACTTATTGTACTGTTCCTGAATGTTCTTGGAATTCCTGGCATTTTTAAGATTAAGGATAAAACAGCCAGCGGCCAGCCACATCAAGGCCTTACAAGATCCCTGTTGGTATTATTGGATTTATCATCATGTGCATCCCTCCAACTATGTTATTATGCATTGTGCAATCTCTGCCAGAGGAAACTGGCATTGGATGTTGTTGCAAGTGATAAAATGAGAAACAAATGATTGTTTGTGTAACGACCCGACCGGAGCACCCGATCCGGACCGTTATAAACCTAGCTGTCCCAGCTGACACGCCACCAAAATCTCCTAGGTCACCACAACCTAGAACCTTTCCTCGAAAAACCATGGTATATTGGTGACCTGTGTGCTGGTAGCATAGCTTATCTAGCCAGCACGCACACGTCTCCCACCCGATGTGGGATGGGGTGTTACATACACCCCCACTAACAGAACCCCAACGTCCTCGTTGGGCACAACCTAGCCAGACTCTCAGGACCCTCCCCTCCTTTCGATGACCTCTGTCATCTACTGTGGAGAGTCGGCTCTGATACCATCTGTAACGACCCGACCGGAGCACCCAATCCGGACCATTATAAACCTAGCTGTCCCAGCTGACACGCCACCAAAATCTCCTAGGTCACCAAAACCTAGAACCTTTCCTCGAAAAACCATGGTATATTGGTGACATGTGTGCTGGTAGCATAGCTTATCTAGCCAGCACGCACACGTCTCCCACCCGATGTGGGATGGGGTGTTACAGTTTGTGGCCTTAGATTGAGTGGAAAAGTTTTATGTGAGAAACAGAGAATGGATGGCTGGTTTTACGGTCAAAATTTTGTTGCCATTGCCGCTTTGCAATCTCTCATAATCACAAGGGGTATGTAGCTGCACCATTACTTGGTAGGTACACGATATGCTATATGCAATGTGTTATGTATTTGAGAATACAATGCGCTGTATGTTTATTTTCTAGATTCTTTACACTATTTATGCAATGATACGGTTGGTGAAGAACTCGAAAACATTAGTGTTGACTCGCGATAGAAATGGAAAGACTTAAATGGTAACAGAATTATGGTGCCTATCTCAGTCGGACACGCTGAACCTATCCAAATAAAACCTAGACAGCTGCACATTTGTGTGTTATAAAGCCTCATTGTCACTTGTTTCTCCTTACTAATGAAATCACAGGCAATCAAAACGGATAACCGACAGACGCTGTCAGAGCACCAGACTGAGGTTATTAATTCTATCTCCTTTGCTGTAGCATTCTGATTTTGATTTCATCATATAGTATTGCGTATTTTTAGCTAGATGTCATTTTATCACTTCTAATTTTTCTTTTATTATGTAGAGAGACCCCGAGAATGGTGAACTGTTTATACAGACTGTTTCAGCAACCACTAAATGGACAGCGCTGAATGGTGACTATGCTACTTACGCATCCATGCCAGGGTATAATCGATTTTGTATTGTTTTATCAGGTGCTCTAAACTAAATGATATCTTTTGAAAAATGAACAATAAATTCTCTCTTTTGTGAATATTTTACATTGCATCGATAATTTAACCAAGAGGTTTTGACAAATTTTGCAGCCATAGAGAAAAAGCCTTATTTGTATGTGGTGTATTGTCTGATATCTTTGGTATTCGGGTTCAGAACATTTTCCTGTTAAGTTCAATAAAATCCAGTCCAGTTTTTCTCTGGTTCTTGTGAGTCTGTGACCTTGTTCGTTTGAAACACTGGTCATTATTTTTGTGGGTGGTTTTGCACAACATATTATAAATTTATAAGATCAGTATAATTAATCTTTACATAGACATTTGTCGAAAGATTTATGTCACCTTCTCCGCAGAGGCTGATTTAACTATCTCGTTTCAATGTTGTAGCCATTGATATATTTGTTTGGTTTCCCTTGGTAGTTTCCATACTGAGAGTTCAATGGAGTGAACTCATTTGTGTGTGGCAAGTTTGTTGCAAAGATGAGTGATGAGTGCGTAACTTGGTCTGCAAGTAAGCGAAAGATTAAACCAGTGTTGCAGATGTGATGAAAGACCTGCTGGAGCAAGGTCTGAAGCAGTAACGGAAACACAGGGGTGCAGTCCTGACGAACAGCGACGTCATGGCAATCCGCGAGATTTTTGGAAGAAATCTCGAAGGCGGTTTATGGTTTAGATAATAATCAGATTTTGATTATTACCTAATCTAATAGAATTAGGAGTTTCTAAAAAGATAATGAATTCCTAATAGAATTAGAATTCCTATTAGAATTAGGAAGTTTCTGAAATTAGGAAGTTTCTTATATCTAAAGTCAATTAGAAATAGGAAATCTGAAGTTGATTAGAATTAGTAAGTTTCTATCTTTATGATTGATAGAACACTATAAATTCAGAAGGACAAAGGGCTGATCGAAGGTATGACTTCCTGATAGAAGATTGAGAGAGCATAAGTATTGAGAAAGTCATCACACGAGCTAAAAGGATATTAAGCTAATTGCACGGTCAGGTGCGTTGAAGGAGCTTACCGCAATTCATAGGTGATTCGCTGTCTCCTAGGAGTTGGTCTTTGATATACATTCAGAGAGAGCAGAGGGTCGTTCACTTGACGAACAAGAGATCAGTGGAGTTCTGATCTGGTGGATAGCTGATAGGTTTCAGTACTCTCGGACTGAGGTTTCCGTGAGTTGTTTCATTAGAGTTCTTTGAGAAAGTCAATTTGGTGTAATTGTACTTGAACTTATTAGTGAAACGTTTCCATCGGGCTTTGGAGTAAGCCCCCCAGACTAAGCCTTAAAGGAGCCGAACTGGGTTAACAAGATGTGTGTCGTTTACTATTTTGCGTATACGTTAATCTGCAAAATCTGAAACAGTATCTGCTTAAGCTAACCTGTAACAGATATCGAACAAGAATCTGTGACAGACCGAATAACTAAATTTCAATTGGTATCAGAGCCGATCACTCGACAAACTGAGTGAGATCCTACTAAAGACTACTGTTTCAGATAGGGGAACATGATGACATTTAGAGAAGCTCAGATTCGACCTCCAATGCTCGA
Source organism: Sedum album (assembly GCA_006409495.1). Taxonomy (NCBI): domain Eukaryota; kingdom Viridiplantae; phylum Streptophyta; class Magnoliopsida; order Saxifragales; family Crassulaceae; genus Sedum; species Sedum album. The sequence goes on from QZGG01000088.1 coordinate 240,360, forward strand.
TGAAACGAACTACTCGTATTGGAAGACTAGGATGAGGGCACACATTAAGTCTATTGATTATCGTGCATGGAGGAACATCATTGTTCGTTGGGAACATCCAAAAGAAGTTGATAAAGATGGTGTTACATCTCTCAAAGATGAGGATAAATGGACAGTTGCTGAAGAAAGAGCTGCTTCAGCTAATGCTCGAGCACTGCATGCTATCTTTGGAGCAGTAGAACCGGATGTATACTCATTAATTTCTGAATGTCAAGCTGCCAAAGATGCATGGGACATACTGCAGACCACATATGAAGGAACCGACAGGGTGAAAGAGACTCGGCTGTTAACCTTGACCTCCCAGTTTGAGAATCTCAAAATGATGGAAGATGAATCGGTGACGGAGTTCAACAAGAGGTTGATGGACATAGCTAATCAGTCACATTCATTGGGAGAGTTTATCAGTAATGAACGATTAGTAAAGAAGGCGTTGAGGGCTCTATCTAAAAAGTTTGCCATGCACAAAATTTCCATTATGCAGACACAGAATTTGAAAACTCTTAAATTGGAGGAGTTGATGGGAATCTTGAAGTCTTATGAGTATGAGATGGAGATGGATGTTCCGCCTAAGAAAATAAAAAATGTTGCATTTAAAGGAGAAGTGACTCAATCTGACCCAGAAAAAGATGATGATCAAATTGACATGATTGCCAGAAACTTTTCGAAATTCATGAGAAAGCTGAATAAGAAGGAATCAGACAGAAAAGATTCTGCTCAAGCAAGTAGCCTCAGATTTAGAAGAAACAAGATTAAGAAGAAGGAGAAAAGTATTAGATGCTTCGGATGCGAGGGATATGGACATGTGCAAGGAGAATGTCCTACTGAAATGAAAAGACAGAAAAAGTTTTTTGGTGCAAGCTTTAGTGACTCTGAGAGAGAAGACGAATCTGAGGATGAAACGAAAAAGTGAGCTGGATAGCACTGGCTGCTGTAGCAGAGCTGACACAGGAAAAATATGAAGAAGAGGATGACTCCCATTCCATAGAGGATGACACATTTACTGAAATTACTAAGGACTCAATTGTTGATAAGTGTCGATCAATGTATGAGAAGTGGGAAGAAGTTGTTGAGTTGAACCGTATACTTAAATCCAAAGGAAGAAATATCTGACAAATGTGAGAATATAAAGGGAGAGTTGTCTGCTGCAACAGCAGAACTAAGAACTGCTCGAATAGAACTGAAGCAACTTAACAAACTTGTTAGTAAGGATGAACTCGCAGGTGAAGAAGTTGAGTCACAGCAAGAAGCAAGCCAACCTGTTATCAAAAGTGTACAATCAGATATTGTGACCAAACCGAAAACAGTTGTAGATGGTCAGATTAGGAGCAGTCAGCAAGTATGTTACTACTGCAATCATAAAGGACATATTAGACATGACTGCACATACCTTCATATGTCATACAGACAAAGAGAACAGAATGTTACTGGAGCAGGATTTTCAAGAATGCTTGGACAGCAACTCCGAATGAGACATTACTACAGCTATGTAGCCCTAAGTTCAACAATCAAGCATTCTACCGATCAACGGATCTTCGACAACGCATGTTCAGCGTATATAACTGGTGATAAATTCTACTTGACGAATAAAAAATCTGTCACTGGACAGTCAGTAAACCTTAAAAACGAAGTGTATGTTGCTCTACTTAAACGATTCAAGGATCCGCAGCACCCTGAATATGTTTATCATCTCAAAAAGGAGTTGTATGGACTAAAGAAAGCGCCCAAAGCATGGTGTCAAATATTAACAGTATCCTTGATTAACCATGGCTTTGTGCGAGGGGGAGAAGACAACACCTTGTTTGTGAGAAGAAAAACACATGAGAAAGTGTCTGAGCAGGTTGTGGATCACACTGTGACGGAAAATCAGCTAGCAGCTTTGGGTTGCCGTGTCGTTCAAGAATGATCTGATTTTGCTGCTTAAGCAGACCTGATGCAAAGAATACTATCTGAGGAGTCTGTTTAAGAAATTAACTTAGGAGGTTATTTTAAGTCTGAATTATGTTTTTAGAAGTCCAGAAACAGTCCGGAAAGAAGTTAGATTTTCGACCTATTCAAGAAGAAGCTAAGGATACAAAGAAGATATCCTATTGAATGTGAGAAAGCAAAGTCTAGCCACTGATGGTGGGGAGATCCGTGGAGAACTTGAAGATGCTGATATTGATGTAACTGTTGCAGAGTCTAAGTCTTGACTGCTCAAGTAGTTGATGAGGCAGATACTTTTGAGATAACAAGTAGAAGAGATTATGGATGAAGAAGAAACTAGAAGAGCACAATCTGCCACAGAGGGAGATGTCAGTATTCGAGATTTGGTGAAGAAGAAGCTGAACACGTTGAAGAAGTTACTGGCAGATATATTCACCAAGTTGATGAGCTGAGCAAGTTGCTGGAAGAGCTGCAGAAAAGGTTGAACATGCAGAAGATGTTAAAATATATGTTGCTGAGGTAGAAGCTATGGTAGAGACGAGTTGCCCGATGATGATAATGGACATACTACTTAAGTAACAGATATACTTGAATTTGATTGGGAAGTGGATCTGCCAGAAAGTGGTAAGATTGTTGTAATTACGGAAGTAGATGTTAACGAGATAACTGGTGAAGAAGACAAATCATCTGGAGCAGATAGACGGATGCTGCTGAAGCAACTGGTGCAACAGAATCTGAGATCGCCGAATGCAAAGCTACATATGCATTAGTAGATGAGTATAACACTGATTATCGGAGGTGATAGTGTTGTAGAAGTGCAGATTCTAGTTGAATTGATTTCCATATAGGACAAGTCCAAGAAAAGTTAAAGTTGGCGTGGATATGATGAAGCATGCAGTTGAGCTAGTCACAGCAAAAAGTTACATATGTCGAGAATGATTAAGAAAAGAATGAAAAAGTTTAGATGCTGAAGGAGAAGCAAAGACAGGGGGAGTAAAGACTGAAGAAGATGATGGCTAACTCAGAATTCACTAAAACGATCAGCAGAGTTGAAGCAAACCAGTTTGGTGCTAAAGAGAGGTTGTAAACCTAATTCCTAAATATTCAAAAGAGGAGACCCGCATTGAGGGGGAGGACGTATGTCAAAACAAGATGGATATTATTTAGGGGGAGAGAGCTCTAATTTAAACTGTTGTTGACCTAGAAACAAGAGTCGTATTGTGTCGAGAATCCTTGCCAGATTTATTGGCAAAAAGGGGGAGTATGTTTAGATGTTTGAAAAGAATATTGCTAGAGCAAACGAAGTGTACTGCTGAAGCAAAGTGGCTCAAGCAAAGCAGATATAGAAGCAGATATAGTGTTGAAGCAGTTACGCAAAGAGCAAAGCTTGAGGAGGATTTTGCCAACAAATTGCCAAGGGGGAGATTGAGAGTTCAATGGAGTGAACTCATTTGTGTGTGGCAAGTTTGTTGCAAAGATGAGTGATGAGTGCGTAACTTGGTCTGCAAGTAAGCGAAAGATTAAACCAGTGTTGCAGATGTGATGAAAGACCTGCTGGAGCAAGGTCTGAAGCAGTAACGGAAACACAGGGGTGCAGTCCTGACGAACAGCGACGTCATGGCAATCCGCGAGATTTTTGGAAGAAATCTCGAAGGCGGTTTATGGTTTAGATAATAATCAGATTTTGATTATTACCTAATCTAATAGAATTAGGAGTTTCTAAAAAGATAATGAATTCCTAATAGAATTAGAATTCCTATTAGAATTAGGAAGTTTCTGAAATTAGAAAGTTTCTTATATCTAAAGTCAATTAGAAATAGGAAATCTGAAGTTGATTAGAATTAGTAAGTTTCTATCTTTTCCATTGATAGAACACTATAAATTCAGAAGGACAAAGGGCTGATCGAGGGATGACTTCCTGATAGAAGATTGAGAGAGCATAAGTATTGAGAAAGTCATCACACGAGCTAAAAGGATATTAAGCTAATTGCACGGTCAGGTGCGTTGAAGGAGCTTACCGCAATTCATAGGTGATTCGCTGTCTCCTAGGAGTTGGTCTTTGATATACATTCAGAGAGAGCAGAGGGTCGTTCACTTGACGAACAAGAGATCAGTGGAGTTCTGATCTGGTGGATAGCTGATAGGTTTCAGTACTCTCGGACTGAGGTTTCCGTGAGTTGTTTCATTAGAGTTCTTTGAGAAAGTCAATTTGGTGTAATTGTACTTGAACTTATTAGTGAAACGTTTCCATCGGGCTTTGGAGTAAGCCCCCCAGACTAAGCCTTAAAGGAGCCGAACTGGGTTAACAAGATCGTGTGTCGTTTACTATTTTGCGTATACGTTAATCTGCTAATTAATCTGAAACAGTATCTGCTTAAGCTAACCTGTAACAGATATCGAACAAGGATCTGTGACAGACCGAATAACTAAATTTCACATACAGTTTATATGTTATGCTGACTTTGCTGTCACAGAACTCTGTTTGGGATAGATGATGATTCGTGTCAGTTTCCCCCTGTGCTTGAACTCGAAAGGGAGGTAAAACTGATGGCACATTGAGCCTAAAATATTATAGCTTTGATTTCAGTACTCTATAATATACAATTATAGTAAGCAATTTTCCATACTAAAGATAAATATTTCATTTGCAGTCTGAGAAGCTTGTATCTTCATCTCGCACCAAAGAGGTTGTGGAACATCTAAGCACCAACATTATCTCCCTCAGGGTAAAACCAAAAAGTCATTTTGTGGAAATTTTTATGGTTTTATTTTATTGCTTTAATTTGGTTACAGAAACTGTCGCAACCACTGCCATGGATGATATCTCTCAGTGAAAATTTTCTCCCAAATGTTGTTAATTAGGTCACTATCCAGGATGACAGTTGTGGCGAAGATATAACGAAAAAGAAAAGAAAAAGGAAGACCAAGTTTTCAAAGGGACGTTGGTCGTCAAACAGATCCAAGAAAACAGTTTCGTATACCAGGAAGCATCACAATCCATGCTGCTGCTCTGATATCTGTCAGGAGGATTGTCCATGTATACAAAATAAAATGTGTTGTGAAAAGTCATGTGGGTATGTTGATTATCGGAACTTCTTTCTTTTGATTTCTTCTTATTCACTTCATAGTTGGCGATTGCTGTGATACTTATAGGTGCTCGGATAAATGCAAGAACCGTTATAAGGGGTGCCACTGTGGTAATGGGCAGTGCAGACATGCAGAGTGCGCCTGTTTTGCTGCAGCTAGAGAATGTGATCCTGAAATTTGTGGCAGTTGCTGGAACAGGTTGTGATTGAATTGCATTGCTATTTGTTCTGCCTTATTTATTTTTTATCCCTACCTTTTAAAATCATATGCAGTTGCAAAAAGGAACCACTAAGGGATGGGCAGTGTCATTGGAGGTAATGCATATATTAGTGTAACCTACACTTCATAATTACTCTGGTTGTGGTAAGTGTAATTAATTTCTTGACATTCACAGATTAAAAAGGATGACTCTCCAGTTGCAGGGACAGGCGCTTTCTCGATTGTCAGTGAGACATAATTTCCTAAAGAATATTGTTTGCAGAATGCAGATAATAGCCTCTTTGACATTATGCTTGGCTTCAGAATCCGGTCAAAAAGCATGAGTTCATTGGAGAGTACACCGGCAAGCTTATCACCCACGAGGCTGCAGATGAACTAATTGAACTATATTCGGACACGTCATTTCTATTTGAGTTGGACGACCAGGTAAATTTACTTTATCACATGAATTCATGTTTCAGATCATGAATTTACTTTAAAGTATGTCAAAACTTTATTAGATCCCTCATTTTTCAGCATCTAGTTGATGCAAGGGATGATGAAAACAACCTTCTAAAGTATGTCAACCATTCGGAGGTACCCAACTGCTACGCCATGGTATGCAAACGGTACTATACATTGCGGAAACTTTTCCCGGTATGCAGCCTAACCAAGAGCATTGTCTGTGCATAGGTGTTGTTCGTTGAAAATAGGTATAGAATAGGTTTCTTTGCCAAAGAGGACTTGGCAGCTGGTGTGGAAATGTTCATACATTATGGCCCGTTTTATACACCAATTTGGAAAAATGTGGAAAGACGTGAGCGTCTCATAGGAAGCAAATTCAGAAGTCAGAGATGGCCAAAGGGTCGAGAAGGTAACTTAATTTGCCATTGACCTTGAAGAATTTCAAAATGCCAAAGATTCGCGAAGGAAACAGAAAGCTTCATCCCAATTGTTCATCTTCTAATTCGTTCGAAAAACGCCAATTCATAAACAAAAATTGGCATCTGATGGTTCAGCTCCAATGTCTACAAGGTTGAATAAATTCTGACCTGATCTGTGTTTTATGCAAAAAATAAATAATAACAGCAGAGCTTCAGCAAGTGCTATTTGTGGTAGTAGTATTTACAAGTCAATCCAATCACAACATGACACATGAAATATATATAGTTTAACAACTTTTTTTATCACTTATTCTCATCAAGTATAGAAAGCAAAGGATGCTTTTTAATGGTATCCCACTGGAGCAGGCAATTCCCTCAGCTCACGACCTTGAAAATGTATGTCCTGCAATTAAAAAGACTCACAATCAGTGACAAATGATGAGAAAGCAATGGAACTAATTGGCAAGCAGTTGGAATGCAAATCAGAGAATTGTCACATTACCGATGCAAAGTGGTTGACATCGCGATGATGAGCCTCATCAGCTCTAACCACCATCACCACATCCCTCAGAGTCGAACCTTGAGGAAGACGCCAATAATCAAGAGCTATGGCCGGAGCAGGTACATTCTCAATAGTACCTTTGTCCAACTCCTTCAAGAACTCAGTGTACGAGTGAATAGCTTCTTCTTCAAGGTAACCCACCACACGATGAGCGAACTTGGGTGAAATCAAGTATCCTAGAAAATAGGCATTGAAGAAAACACCCTGTACAGTGAACACCAATGCACGCTCATACCATTTCGGCTTAGCCACCTCCATAAATGTCATCAGATGCATTCTCTCATTCTCAGCTTCGTCTAACAGCACCTTGATCCACCCACCACTATGCTCAAATCGCCTCAACGATTTACAATGCAATAGCATTCCTCCAACCATGCCGGGAACAGCAGCCACAGTTCGAGCATCATCGCTCTGCAGCCATATCTCCTCTGCCAAAAAAACACATTTTTAATCTCAAACTCTCATCCTATAAACCAAATATCCGCTTCAACAAGACACACTTCAATACACCAAATTTCTAATCCTAAGTCAAGTTTTCAAATCAAAATCAAACATACCTGGAAGAAGATATCCGTAGGATAGCGCATCAATTTGACGGTCCAGTAGGCCAGTTTGTCCAGAAATTAGTAGCAGCGTGGTGCTTCTTCAAGTCAATCGAAAGATCCGCTTGATAGGTCTCCCAGGCTAATCACCATAATACAAAAATCCATCAAATCAGATCAAGTTATCAACTTCATATAGTTTTGTTTACGCACGTTCCAAAAACTAAAGATTAAACCTTACCCTGAAGCAGCTCCAACGCCACTCAGTCCCATCCTCCTTCGTCACCCTACTTGGCGGCACACCCCAGTAACTCGCAATCCTCTTTTCTCCACCATCACCGGACGCAGCCTGCTCCGCCTCCAACTTCGGCTTCTCTTCCTCCCTAACCTGCTGTTCCTTCTCCGCTAAAGTCACCGTACTCGCACGCCGCACTCCACCAATCCCAGCCACCTTCACAAATGCAGAAGATCGACTCCCTCCATAACCAACCATCGTCCTCGTGGCAGCCTCCAAACTTCCCGGAGCCGCCGCCATCGCCGCCGCTGATCTCGTCGAAAACAACCGCGCACCGGTTGAAATCATCGACGATCCAGACACACGCGTTGCCGATCTAATCATCATCATCACCGTTCCTATCTAATCGGAGAAATTGATTGAAAATGGGAAATTAGGGTTTTGAGAATTTGCTTGGAAAAGACGTTTCTTGTGATTGTTTTGAATGTAGGGTTCTGAAAGGGTTTAAAATATTTATATGAAAGGGAGAAGGGTAGAATGGTCATTTAGTATTAGGTTGAGTTTTCGTATTCCCCAAGTAGCGGAGATGTCTAGAACTGTCTTTTTTGAATTGAATCGTTGTCGGTTTATGTGCCATTAAAATATTGGAAGTTGACCAGTAACAAACAGCTCATTCGTACAAGCAAATTGGAACATAAATATATCAAAATTGACGTCTAAATTTTGATCAACGAAAACAGTCCAACTGCAATGTTATTATTAAGCCATCAAAAAATTTGACTCGGATTTCATATAGCATAACTATTTGATGCGAGAACCAAAACAACATGTTTTTAAAATTTTAATTAGTTTTAAATGAACTCGTTATCAAAACTACGTAATTTTCTAATTTTGGATGTGCCTCAGTTCTACAATTTATGAAAAATTAATTCTAGGTTCATTTTTTGTTCGATTTTCGGGTGTAGTAATCGTTTTGAACGTAATTTTTATGAGTAGACCTTCTTTCGACTATCGAATGGTCAATATACTTAAATAAAGAGTATTTGTTTGAACCATTCCGATGTGGAATCGTATTACTTTTAGCTGCAAGATGCCAAAGTCTTTGTTTAATTTATTTTCAAATGGTCACCATTCAATACAAGTCAATGGACGTAGTCTCCTGGTTAGTTCAGATAAACCATGGAGAAAACATAGGAAGAAAATGCACAGAACTTTCTGTGCATTTTCATAGTTTACATGTCCTGGAGCTATATCAAAATCTTACACACAATTTCGTATGAAAAGGTATAAGAAACACAATGTTTTTTAGATTATTTATTCACGCACATGAATTATGATACAAAAATGAAATCTGAATACAGTATGCATTACCATTACAACATTATTTCTCTCAATGCCAATACAACAAGAACGAACCCAAAGAAACAGGAGGATGGATTTTTTTAGCAGCACGAATGTCAGCTTGACTCGGGTGGTGGTGTTTCCTTCGGATGCTTAGATCCATAATGATCCCGTAGCTGATTATAATTTGCTAACTGAACCTGCAAAACAAACAGTTGTCATTTAGCAAATGCACGTGTATTGAACTCGGAATTAATCCACATTTGAATGATGCGCTTCAGCTCTCAGCATTCATTTCCATTTACTTGCACAATGACATTAATTGAGTAGATAACACAAACAATAACAATAACAAAAAGCAGAGATGCATGCACGAAAAAATTGTCGAATAAATTGGAAGTTCTCTAGCGACGCCACTTAACATCGATATTTTTAGCCAAATCCAACAAAAGATGGAAAACACTTTAACCAAGCTTCCATCAACTAGATCATATTGAATAATAATGAATCCAATTAAATACAAAATCTACAAAGAATTACACCAAAAATCATAAACCAAAAAACTGCATCATATAAAATCCAAATGAATTCAAAATTAAAAAACCCTAATAACAAACAATGAAACAATCTGATACTAATCGATCAAACAAGTAAATATATACCTTGCAAACCGGACAGACGATCTTTAGCGCAACAGCCCTCGCCTCAAATTGCGATCCTTTCGACTTCTGATTCTTCTCAGCGTTCTTCTTCTGCGCTTCGATCTTCTGCTTCCCTCTTGTCATCCCTCCGATTCGCTTCTCCCCCAAATCGCATCCAATCGCCAACGACGAATACATTCATAAATTCCCCCACATCGTTGCGTAGGAATCTTCGGCCCATTAAGATAACAGGCCCATTAAGATAACAGGCCCATTAAGATAACAGGCCCATTAATAGAATAGGCCCACTTATGATTGAAACTCTTGGAACTAATTGTAACGTTCTTCATTCTGAAAATACCTTTGTTATCGGTTGACCGAGTCGTTGACGAGGAGAGTAGAAGAAGAACGCAACGGTGCGAATATTTCCAATTTCAAAATCTGATCAAACGGTCAATTTCCATACACCGAATCCTATAAATATGCATCAACTTCCACCTCTTTACGCCCTAATTTTAATCGTACAGGATGCGAAGGATTAGTCTAGGGTTTCCGCATTAGGGCTCCTTTGATTTCAGGTTGGTCGTAATTGTTGTTCATGATTGGTGGTAGTTATGCACTGCTTCGATTCTTGAATCTTGTTAGTATGTGATATGTGTTGTATGGCTCTCTTTGTATCTTTCGACTCCTGTTGATTTGACTATGCAATGTTTAATCTTTTTGGTGTTTGGTTGTACCCAATGCGTTTTTTGTATCGTGCTGTTTTGGGATTTCGAAATTTATAAATATGCTTGATCGGGGATATGATCTTTGATTGTGAGAGGAATGTGAGACTTGTTTAGTTTGGCAGGCATTTGGGTGGTTCCAAGATCTTCATTTGATCTTTGAATTGTATAAATGGGATGTATGGTCGATTTGAGGGACGAATGAGGAATTAGTTTCATTTGGTAGGGAAATTTGGGTGGTTCCAAGATCCTGCCAAATTGAAAAGGTGTTTATTTCATTGTGAATCAATGAATGATAAAGTGTTGGGATTTGGAATTGTTATAAGTGTTTACCGGGACATAAGCTATGATTTGAGAGATGAATGAGGAGTTAATTTCATTTGGTAGTGGCATTTGGGTGGTTCCAGTGCTTCTGCCAAACTAAAAGGGGCTTGCTTTTCCTTGATTGTGAATCAATGAATGATAAATGTTGGTATTCGGAATTGTATAATGTGTGTCTTGGAAATAAACTATGATTTGAGAGATGAATGGGGAATCCCTTTCATTTGGTAGAGGCATCTGGGTGGTTCCAGTGCTTCTTCCAAATTGAAAGGGGCTTGCTTTATTTGATTGTGAATCGAAAGTGTTGGCATTCGGAATTGTAAAATGTTGGCTTCTTTGATTTCAGATTGGTGGTAGTTGTCGATCATGATACTGCTTCGATTCTTGAATCTTTAGTTTATGATGTGTTGTATGACTCTCTTTGTATCTTTCGACTACTGTTGATTTGACTACGCAAGATTTAATCTTTTTGGTGCCCAAATCCCAATGTTTTTTGTATCGTCTAGTGGTGGGGTTTGGAAATGTATATATATGTCTGATTGGGGATATGATCTTTGATTACGAGAGGAATGTGGGACTTGTTTAGTTTGGCAGGCATTTGGGTGGTTCCAAGATCTTGCCAAATTGAATGGATTTTCATTTTATCTGTGAAGTGTATAAATGGATGTATGGTCGATTTGAGAGATGAATGAGGAATTGATTTCATTTGGTAGAGGCATTTGGGTGGATCCAGTGCTTCTGCCAAATTGAAAGGGGCTTGCTTTATTTGTTTGTGAATCGAAAGATTGGCATTCGGAATTGTAAAATGTGTTTTTTGAAAATAAACTATGATTTGAGAGATGAATGAGGAATTAATTTCATTTGGTAGAGGCATTTGGGTGGTTCCAGTGCTTCTGCCAAATTGAAAGGGGCTTGCTTTATTTGTTTGTGAATCGAAAGATTGGCATTCGGAATTGTAAATGTGTTTTTTGAAAATAAACTATGATTTGAGAGATGAATGATAAGTGTTGGCATACCGAAGTGTAAAATGTGTCTGCTGAGACATAATTTGATTTGAGAGAAGAATGAGGAGATCGTTTCATTTGGTAGGGGCATTTGGGTGATTCCAGTGCTTCTGCCATATTGAAAGGGTCTCTATTTGATTGTAAGGGTGTTTGTTTCATTATGAATCGATGAATGATAAGTGTGAGATTTGGAATTGTAAAATGTGTTTACTGGGACATAAACTATGATGAATGAAAAATTAATTTCATTTGGTAGGGGCATTTGGGTGGTTCCAGTGCTTCTGCAAAATTGAAAAGGTCTTTATTTGATTGTGAATCGATGAACATAAGTGTTGGTATTCGGAAGAGTAAAATGTGTGTACTGGCACAGACTATGATTTGAGAGATGAGTGAGGAATTTGTTTCATTTTGGTAGAGGCATTTGGGTGGTTCCAGTGTTTCTACCATTCTGAATCTTGTTTCCATTCATCTGTTCCTATGTTACACATTCTCATCCTCAAATTGTAAAGGGTGTTGGGATGTTAAGAGTATCAGTTTTACTTCTGGTATTTTGCCGAATTGGTGGAGCAATGCCCCCCTTTGGCTTTTACAAAGCGAGATGATTGCCTATTGTGATGATTTGAAAATGTTACTAAGTGATGGTAGAAAGTTGGTGATAATTTTTATGAGAATTATTTGAAGGGCTTGTGATGTAGTTCACAGTTGATGGTTGAGCTAATGAGTGTTTAAACAAATGCATGGTATGTCTGGCTTAAGTTACCTGCGTTTGAATTGTTACCATTTTTACATTAGAAGAAATTTGAAAGAATGGAACTTTTCAACTGAAACTGTGAAGTAGATGGCCGGTATTTGTCTATGTACTAACGGTCAGTCATCTGTCTCTGCTATTTCTGTATCAGAAGTCTACTAAACAAAAGCCAGAAAAATCAAACAGAATGTATTATTGGAATTTGGAACAACTGCTTCTCGTTGGGTGCTATAAAATCAAACACAACACAGGCTTGCCTCAACAATTTGTAAGGTATGGCAGTTAAAGTTAACTGCAAGTTGAAAATTGTGTTTATAAACACGAAGCTACAAAGTCAAATCGCCATGTAAGCTTTTGTCGTGCCCGAATACCATTCCCATTCCGGTAGAGCCTCTAATAGAGTGCGTCAACTCCAATGGAGATTTGCATTTCTTTTGAAGTTCCGCATATCTACTCACGTCGAAGTTATTTTTCTTGTAAAGTTTTCTCTGCCTTGAAAGAAAAAGCCTCGTCATCATGTCTTGATAACTTGGATCTCTAGATGTGAACAAGAAGTATGCATAGCCAATGACTATGCCTGAAGCAGTAGTGAAAAATGCAATTGGCTCCATGACATCCCATGAGAATTCCCAAAATGTGAGTCGGAAGAAAAGTCCCACTTGTAGCACTGATAAACCCAGCCCGGACCAGAGAATTCGTGAAACTTGTTTCTTAGCAGCTAAATCAATATGTTCCTTCTTTTCTTGCAACTGCTTCAGCTCTTTCCTTCTTGGGTCATCGTCACTTGTTAGAGCAAGTGGCATTGCTTTCCTTACCAGATCAACAACCTAAGTTACAAAACATCAAAATTTAGCAACCCACCACAATAAAACACATCTGCAGCTAAAGATGATTTCACCACAATGTGATGCAAGAGAACCAAAAGATGAAAGTAATAATAATACCTTATCAGGGTGAAGATAAACCTTGTCCCTAAAGAGAAGCACAACACCTGCCTCATCAAGAACCTTAGCAAAATCAGCAGCCTCTTCAGGCGATCTAGCAACCCCCAAACTCTCACAAGCAGTCAGTAGCTCAGTATACCCAATCACCTCTTTCCCTTCCAATCCAAGCTTCATCTTCAACCCCTCTACATTCACCAATCTCATCAACCTCTTAGCTTCCCCAACAGATATGCTGTCCTCCACCACTCCATCTCCACAACCAACCCCTTCATAATTAGATTGAGTAGCTGAACAGAGAGTAGCAACCCTTGTAGTCCTCAAAAAATCATAACTTGCTAGGAATGTCTTCTGGTTGTGGCTGGACCGTTCAGACAAGCTAAACCCACCAGACAGGATTTGCCTCCAACTTAAGTTCCACGACGTTCTCCACATGGTCGGAACAGATAAAAAGGTTAACAAAGACGCGAACTTTTTGTTGAAAATCGATGACCCAGAATCAAAGATGTAAACTTTTTGATGAAATGGCAGGTGGGTGGGTTTGGGTTTGGTTGAAATCGATGGTTTCCAAAATAAACTAGTGATAAACCCTAAAAATGCAATGTGGGGGTCTACACGTTACAGCAGCCCATCAAAAGTATAAATGCGGAATTTATTACTAGTAGAAAATGGTGGATGGAATGGAATAGATGGCATAAAGGAATGACCTTTTATCAGAATGTTGAACGGACTGTTCTAAGGAGTGGAAACCGCGTGGAGAGAATCAATACGCATGTCGGCAAACAGGCAAAAAAGGTGGAGCAACACAAACATCGGAAAGTCCAAACTTTTTACAATACATGGGTTGCATGATCCATTTAAAAGTACTAGGTTACCAAAGTATTACATTAGCTGAAAAAGATGCAACTTGACATTTGACAAATGAGTGTAGGAAATCAGGTAGCTTCCTTCCCTTGGAGTTTTGATGAGTGCTTGTGTATTGAAAATAGAGACTCTGCCGTAGTTGCGATTCTTTGCCGTGGAAATAAGCCATTTGTGATCGGGTACGTTGTGTCTGACAATGGTTCAAAAAACTTGCATTTCCCCATGAGGCTTCTTAGCTCCAGAGTTAGGAACTATGACGACTACACTGGAAGGCTTGGCTGCAACTCACCCGTCTCCAACTCCAAAAGCCTAGTTTGCGCATTCAAATAAACAAACCTACACGCAGCAACCAGGAATTAGAATCGCCAAGCAAAACAAAGATCTTTTAACAATTTAGGCCAAAGCAGCAATTTTAGTATGGCATATGAATCAGAATCAGAATCAAAACTACTTTTTATCTGTTTCTTCCCTCACCCCAAATTGTTCCATCATTTACTGAGCCCTTAAGTCACTAAAACATACTCAAAAGCACCCAATAACAATGCAATTTCTGCAACTGTTGAAATGGAATTGAAACTATTTGCAATCCCTAAAATTCACATATACTATTACATACAACAGTTAATAAATGATAAAGCTTCGATCTTTAAGCAACCCGCATTCCATAATTACCTTGAAAAATGTTTGTGCCGGAGTGTCAATGGGGAGGCAGCAGAGACACTGAGACAGCGATTACCCCCTGCTTTTAGGGTTAATGAAACGGTGAGGGGCAAGACGCTGCCTGTGTACCGATCTTACTGATGACGAATATGCCCTGCTTTACGACAATTTATTACTAAATTGCCCTTGAATATTGCTTTCTTTTTGTACTGTGGATTGATGAAATTAACAAAAAGCCATGAAAGGTAAATTGTTTGGGTTCAGATCCGGTGTATCATGCAACGGATGAGTAATGCTCTTTTGAGACCCTTACTGTTGGGTGAGACCCTGATACCCATCATGGCCGTTGATTGAGTTTACTTTTGTGGTCCAGATTGTGCCACGTGGGAGGTGAGAGACCAAAAGCAGCAATTTCTCTCACTTCCGATTTCTAATTTCTCTCACCTCCACGTGACACAATCTGGACCCCAAAAGCAAACCCAATCAACGGCCATGATGGGGTCTCAGGGTCTCACCCAACAGTAAGGGTCTCAAAAGAGCATTACTCTACAACCGATTGTAGCAGATTAAAAACATCGTATTTTAGTTTAAATGGTTATAGAACCACGTTCTTCTGCTAAAATTCAGATTCAAAAATAATGAATCTGTCTTAAAACTATGTAATTTTACCTAAACTATATATTCTGCATCCGCTGCATAGAGTTGTACTCAGTATATGATCTTATTCTAAATTATTTTTCATTATTATCAATTTTAGTTGTGTTTTATCAAGAAAAATCATGTAGTCTTAAATTCATTCAAATTGATACCTAAATTATTTTTGGTAACCAGATATGCATTAAGTATTAATATAACAGACAACAATGTTACATCAAAATTAAAAAACAAACTGTACATATTCAACTCATTTACAAAAACATTGATCATGTTTCTTTTTGGAACAATTAATTAAACCTATATAAATCAGATGCATTCACATTTGAGATTCAGACACCAACATTTCAAATTTACACAACATGGTGAAACCTTCAACCCTCATCTGCATACTTCTGGTTGTCTTTTTATTCATTTCTTCATCAGGTATAAAATCGAAACTTAACGTCTTTTAACTGATCAGATTTTTCTGATTATTAATAACTATTGATTTGTAGATGAGGTGCAGGCCACAAAAGATCTAAGCAAGTGTCAGATGAAGAATGACAGCCCTTTTCCGATGAGAGACGGTTGTACACTGCCGAAATGTATAGCATTCTGCGACAGAATTGTTCCCGATACTGATCCGATGTGTCTTGATGAGTTTACATGTAACTGTGTGTACTGTGTCGGCGGTTAGGTCGTTTGAATGGATCAGAAATGTTTCAGAAATGAGGAAATTATTCCTGTTCGGAATATTACAACATTTGTTTGAGTTTGTTTGTTGAAATAAACATTTTGACATGTTTTTAAAAATAAAATTGTGTAATAAATATTACTTCCATTTCTTGAACTTCCCTCCTTTACCATGTTTTCCAAACTTTCCGTTCTTGAACTTGCCGTGTTTTCCATGCTTGAATTTGCCACCATTATGCATCATTCCATAAACACCATGTCCACCGTGGCTGCTATGTGCGATATGGTGTGCACCGTAGGCCGCTGCGGCTGCAACAGTTGCTCCAGCTAACATCCCTCCAACACCAATACCACCATGCCCTGAACATTAAATCAAAATAAATTCCACGCCAGAAAACAAATATAACCTTGTCACCTTAGAAATGAGGTAATACCTGAATGATGTCCAGGAGCAGGGTAACCAGCCGGCGGGTATCCTTGAGGTGGATAGCCCTGTGGTGGATAGCCTTGCTGAGGTGGATAGCCTTGTTGTGGTGGATAGCCTTGGGGAGGGTACCCTTGCTGTGGTGGATAGCCCTGAGGAGGGTATCCATGTTGCGGAGGGTAAGGTCCAGGAGGATACTGGCCGTACGGGTTCCCAAACATACCCTTGTCGGAATACTCTTCATGCTTGTCCTTCCCACCACCCATGTTTACTCAAAACCTGCCCATTAACAAATCCAACACAACATGACTTCAGTTTGGAACCATTGATAATGTAACGACTCTCATCTGCACATCATTTAGAAAGTCTTACACAAAAAAAGATTAATAAGGGACAAGAACACTCAATGATCAAGAACATTCAAAAAACTACCTTAATATCTGGAAGATAAGCAAAATGAGATGGATTTGCAATATAAAAGAGTTTGGAAATTTTAATATATAACCAACTATTTTATTGAAGGGTTAGGATAAAAACTAGTTTTTAGTGATAACCAAAAACTAAACTTTAAGCGTTGATACTATATTGATTAATTTGACGATTATTTTTTAACAGGTTCTCTGTATTTTCAAAATTACGTATACTGATATATTTATATTTTTCTCATCGGTTAAGTTATTATTAAGTAATGGTCGTCACGTTATCACGAAAAGCCATTCATTTTATTCAAACTTTTCTATTAGTAAAAATTGGGTAAATACATTTTATTGGATATGAATGAGATTACCATTGAATTTTTGGGAGACTAAAAATGGTAATTCTTATTTAAGCTTCACTGAATGAATATGTATGTAATTGTAAAATAAATTTATACTGATTATGAGACCAAAATTAAATTATTGAATAAATTAAAAATCATTCAGTATTGAGAATTGGTTATTAATCCCAGATATTTTTTCTATTTAATAAAATTTATGCATTTTTGATTGTATTTTCTAAAAATTAAGTAATTTTAAAACTGATTATTCACTATCCCCGATCCGAATCCAGTTTTAACTTATCTCGGTTTCCGCTATCGAATTCTAACCAGAACCCTAACAGTGATTTAGTTACATCTGTATCCAACCATCTCTTTCTTCTACTCAAAACCCTAATCCTAAACCCATTTTCAGATCGATTAAACTCTCAATCGCATCTCCGATCTCTCTCCGGTCACACTCCGCCGTTGACCAAACATGTTACTCAAGCAGTTACTATCCAAAACCACGTTGCGAAATCTCGCCAGGCGCAACGGACGATTTGCAGCCTCAAGTTCTTATCTTTACATCCAATCGCCTCAGTCCAACGAAGCTGGTTCAGCCGTGCGAAGATGGAGTGGTTCAAGATGGCTTCACTCGGCCCAGGCGGACAAGAATGCTGGTTCGGCTTTCACCAGTCCGATCGGCTCGGTGGCCGCGGCTAAAGATTCGGACGATGCGGCTATGAGTGAGTTTTTGTCAAGATTTGTGTACTTGATGCGTGGAGAGTTGATGCAGGCGTATCCGGATGTTGATAAGGAGAGTTTAGAAGGTATGTTAGTGGTGATAGTTTCAAAGGTTGCATCGGAGATGGAGAGAGGCGGTGGGATTGAGGGGATTGCTGGAGGAGGTCGAAAGGCAGTGAGTTCGGATGATTTGAGTGAGGATTTGTGGAGGACGGTTTGGGAGGTGAGTGGGAAGGTTTTGGAGGATATGAAGAAGGAGAAGAAAAAGGAGAAGATGAAAGTGTTTTTACAAAGTCCGGAAGTTAAGGAGTTGTGTAGGTTTGCAGGTGAGGTTGGGATTAGAGGAGATATGCTTAGGGAAATGAGGTTTAAATGGGCGAAAGAGAAGATGGAGGAGACTGAGTTTTATGAAAGTATGAAGAGGATGCGGTTGGAAGCTAAGCAGCAGTTGAATCCTGTGGCAGCTAGTGCGATAGTAGTGAGGAGATGGCAGCAGAAGATGTTGGTGTGGTGCAGGAAGATAAGGTATTTGAGCTTCCGAAGAGAAGAGGGAGCATTAAGTATAAGATTATGGGCTTGATCTTTCTGATCCTAAGTGGCAAGAAGTGGCGGATAAAATCCATGAGTCGGGGAAGGTTTACTGGCCAGATGAACCAAAAGAGCTGACGGGCAAGTGCAAGCCAGTTATGGAAAAAATATTTAAGTTGAGGGAGGTGGATGACCCTTCACCCTTGCTGTCTGAATGGAAAGAGCTTGTTTTGCCTACCCGAGTTGATTGGATAGCTTTGCTTGATCAGCTAAAAGAACAGAATCATCAATCCTACTTGAAAGTAAGTCTCGTTTGATTGTTCTTTATTTATTTATATATCTATAACATTTAGTTTTAGCAATTCCTAAATTAATGTGTGCGGTTGTTCTTTCCAGGTAGCAGAATCTGTTCTAGATGAACAGTCCTTTGAGGCCGATATCAGGGACTATTCAAAGCTTATAGACACATACGCTAGTGAGAACCGGATTGATGATGCTGAAAGGATATTGAAGAAAATGAATGAAAATGGTTTGGCTCCTGATGTCATTATATTCAACATCCTTGTTCACATGTACAGCCACGTTGGGAATTTTGAGCGTGCAAAGGAAGCTTTTGAAAACTTACGAAGCCAAGGGTACCCACTGAACTTGAAAATCTATTCCTCCATGATCATGGCACATGTGAATTCTGGAAACCCACGGTTGGCTGAGTCGTTGGTGAGAGAGATGGAGGCAAAGGACATCAAACCAACCAAGGAGATCTACATGGCATTGCTTCGGTCATTTTCTCAGCTTGGTCAAACTGAGGGTGCTCATAGAATTGCTACTACAATGCAATTTGCTGGCTTTGAACCAAGTTTGGAGTCATGCACATTGTTAATTGAGGCATGGGCAAAGGCTGGTGATTGTGAACAGGCAAGGAGCCACTTTGACTACTTGATGAAAACCGGGCTTAAACCTGATGACAGATGCATTGCAGGTGTAATTGCCGCTTATGAGAAGCGGAATTATCTCGACAAAGCGTTGTCTCTCTTGTTGAAACTCGAGAAGGATGGCTTTGAGCCCGGGATTGCTACATACAGTGTTTTAGTAGATTGGTTTGCAAAGTGTCAATTAGTAGAAGAAGCCGAGCAAGTTTTGGGGAAAATAGCAGAGATAAATGAAGCACCACCATTGAAAGTTCAAGTTAGCCTCTGTGACATGTACTCCAGAGTCGGAGTTGAGAAGAAGGCCCTGCAGGCTTTGGGGGTTGTGGAGGCGAAGAAAGACCAGTTGAGCCATGATGACTTTGAAAGGGTCATACTTGGGCTTGTAGCCGGTGGTTTTAGCCAGGAAGCTGACCGGATGCAGAACTTCATGAAGGAAAAGGGTTTTGAAGCATCACAAAACCTTAAAGTATCCATTATGGCATCTCGATCCATTCGTCACAAGCCAAAGGTGAGGTAACTCGAGCCATACTAATTTGCTTAGCTATATTCAACTACAGAAGATAAAATCCAGCAACTTTGAGGCTGTTTCCAACCTGTTAGTTTTTGTTTTCTGTTCTGTTTTTATCCCATAATGGAGGCAGTTGTTACCTTGGCCATTTGTCTATCATCTGTATGCACTGCAATGAATGTTTTGCTAAGCTGTGAGCTGTATAACATATTGGCAGTAGGCACCAATCTGAACACAAACACACTTGAGTAAATTCACTATTCTCTTTTCCATTTGCTTCCATCACATTCACCATTAAAATCTATTTTACTTTCACACACATCCACAATTTCATCAAACTAAGACACTCTACACAAGTACACAAATGCTTACATGTATCACAAAACAATTTCCAGGAACTATTCCAGCAAATCGAAACTAAGAGATCGAAAAACGCCTCCTTCTCGGTTTAGTAGTATCAAGTTCATCCTCTATATTAGAAGTATCCTTAGATCCTTGTCGGAATGGGTTCAGTTTTCCCAGTGTTTTAGACACAGATGAGAAGAACTTAGGCTTTTTGGAACCTCCTTGCTGCTTACTTGTTCCTGGATTATTTTTCTGCAGGTCTGAAACATACATTTTCATCTTCATAAGCTCAGCTTTTAATGTCTCATTTTCTCTGATCAGAGAAACATCATCAGACCCCATTTGACTTTTTGTTTTTGCAGTGTCATTCACCTCACTGAAGTCATTTTCGCCGCTTCGCAACTTCAGCTGATCGTAGTAGAGTGCATGGAGTACTATTTGCACTGGAAGTCTTTTATTCTGAGAAGCATGTAATCTTGCTTGATAAGAAAGTTTGAAAGCATCCATGACGCTGCAGACCTTCTCCCTTTCAATTTCATCCAAGTTTGGATGAGCCTGGAGAAAATTCAGACCATTACTAAGCAGGTCGAAAATATGCTAAATGTAAGATCAGTGGCAAAAGTACCTTTAAGTAAATATCAATGGCTCTGTAGAGATCATCATCAACATTTCTTGCATCTTTGGGTATAAGGACTGCAATGCAGTTGAACTTGGATATGCTAAGTTGTGGGTATGTTGCGATTTCTCCAAGATACGAGTCCACCGTCCTAGCTACCCTCTGCATCGCCGGAGAACAGGTATTCTTGAAATTACTTCCACCGAATACTGCCATGTTTTTTTCCTTCTCGAAAAATCCTGATATTATCCTCCTGACAAATTCCAAGTCTAATATGCTTTCACCTCGGTCTGTACTAAATGACAGCATTAGAAGATCATCAACAGTGACTTGTTCAAGTATTGCAGAAATTCTTTTCTGAAGCTCAGTTTTGCATGCTGAAGAAGCTTGAAGGAAAATGGCAGAGCGGAGAAGGCTGCAAAGGAAGTTAACTGAAAAAGCGGTCTTATCTAGCGGCAAAAGCGCTACGACGGTCTCTAAAATTTGTAGCTGACGTTTGTTGTCACCTAGTTTGAATCCCAAGTCACTCAGGAGACTCCTTTTAGCATAAGTTGTCAGAGCAGTGATCACAGAAATGGACCTTGCCTCGCGGGACTTATTCATAAATGCTACAACTTTAGAGAAGAATTCGATATCCAAGACTGAGAGCTCTTCTGCCCACCAATTTGGCGGTGCACGGGTTGCGAAGCTAGCCTCCTTACAAGCCTGAAATATGCAACTATTAACAAGCTGTCCTCAGGTTATGACAGCATGAGTGTAGCAATAGTGTGGATTGGAGTGTACCTTAGAACTTACTACCTCAACGCATTTTTGAACTATTCCGAGATCTTCAGCTAAAGGAAGAAGGCTCTGACAAGAGTTAAGCACCACAATGGCGCCGGAAAGACTTGCTAAAGCAACTTGGTTTAAGAAATCCTCAGTCCTACTGGCAAGGTTTTTATCAAAGTATTTATCAGTCATATCGAGATACTCCGCTGCACAACGTAGAGCTGCCACATTTTGCACCGTGATCTCAAAGTTCACACCATAGCAGAATTTTGCAGCTTTTTCGAAGCACTGTGCGCCTCCCGGTATGTCAGACAAGTCTATCCTTGCTAAATCAGGTTCCTTACTCTCCATTATTAATTTTCTTATGTAGTTGCTTTTTATAACCAGCATGAACTGCAAATATATATGTGCAGACATATTCAGTAAAACTCGTTAGATCGGAAATAAATAGCTTTAGTTAGTTTTTTCTGTTAGAAACTGGAATCACCTTGTGGAGGGAAAACACAGCCTCTCCGACGGTTACTTCCACATCTGTTGGAATCTCCTGAGAGGTCACCCTATACAAAAAGATAGATTCTTCACTAAAACGTTTACAAAAGTACTAAGACTTGGTAGCATTCCGAACAGTAGGAGATGGTTTGAAAAGTATATACCAGTTATTAGTCCTCTCCATCGCCGAGGAGAGCCGGCCACTGCTGCTGGCCTTAACCATGCTCATTTTCTTGCTTGTTTTTCTAGGCCAAACAATATTTAGAAAGCTTTTTTACCTTCAGCTTTTCGAGTTTTCTTAATGCTGGTTTCTACCTTTATAGCTCAAAGATGCTTTGTTGATTGCTTATATGATATCTAACTTTCTGATCCATGTGCTGTGTTTCTTTTCCAGCTTTAGTTGATCAGCATTTGAAGACAAACAATGTGTGTCATATTCATGGCTGCATTACGTGGCGCGCAACTTCACCCGCTGGTTCAGAATGCCTAGTGGAAGTCAGAGTCTCATTTCCCAATTTTATCCATCCTATCCCAATGCAATCTAACTGCATGATCAGCTCCTGGATCCATCTGGGGAAGGGGACCAAGTAGGGTCAGCTTGCGTTGCCTAATAGTTGGCCTAGTTTTGAAGTTATTCGCGTGGCATTCTGATGTCCATAGAGAGGTTTGGATGATGGGTTATGAATTTCCTAGTTACATGAAATTAAGTGGCAAGGACATGTCTTGATCCCCACAGGTCTAAATCCTAGTCACTGTCTGTCTGGTGTTTTCTAAGCTGCTCTGTCATTGTTGTTGACACAGAATTGGTGCACAGCGGATGAGCCCAGAGCCCTGTTACGGATCGGAGCAACAAGACAAAGGAAAAACAGAAGAAAAAAAAACAGTGACACAGATTTCCTGGTTCACCTGGTCTATTCTCAGGCTAATCCAGACAAAGAAAATCTTATATTACTCACTGTTACAACAGAACACTTACAGACACAGAACAAGTTTCTCTGTGACGTGAATCACTCAGAAACTTCCTCCTTCTCAGATGTAGGATGAACACCAGACTCAATACTCTCTATGCCTCTACTCTTCTTCTTGTTAGTCACACCTTTATATACAGATGTTAGGAGAGGAATTTCAATTTCCAATGCACATTAAATTCGTGCATTCTCAGACTCTTGGCTTTTAGCATTAAATCTGTCTCGTTGACTGTTCATCTTCTGAATTAATTCTGAATCTCGATTCTGTCACAGCTCCAGCTTCCAATGAGATAGCAGATCACATGTCTTCAATCTCCACCTTGATCTCTAACTCATTCAAGCTGACTTTCTACTTTGGTTACGTGGCAACCAGACCAACCCTTTCCTGACAAAAGTAAAACTTTTCTCCAGGTAAAGGCTTTGTAAACATATCTGAAGGATTCTCATCTGTGCTTATTTTAAGCACCCTGATCTCACCCGATTCTGCTACATCCCTCACGAAATGAAGTCTCACATCAATGTGCTTTGATCGTTCATGAAACACCTGATGCTTTGATAGATGAATAGCTCCCTGACTATCACTCCATATGCACACACACTTCTGTGTAAAACCCAGCTCAGTCAAGATGCCCTTCAGCCATAATGCTTCTTTTACAGCTTCAGTGATTGCCAGGTACTCTGCTTCAGTTGTTGACAAAGCAACTACATGTTGCAGATTTGCCCTCCAGCTAACAGCCGTACCGAACACAGTAAAAACAAAACCAGTTTGAGATTTCCTTGTGTCAGTGCAACCAGCATAATCTGAGTCAACAAATCCTTCAACCAATTCTGAGTCACGAACAGACCCACCATATCTCAGGCACCTGCTCAGACTGCCATTCAGATATCTTAACACCCACTTCACTGCCTGCCAATGATATTTTCCAGGTGATGCCATGAATCTGCTAATCTGACTCACGGCATATGCAAGATCTGGTCGTGTGCAAACCATAGCGTACATGATACAACCAACCACATTTGCATAAGGGATTGACTTCATCAATTCTGTCTCAGCTTCATCCTTGGGTATTTGTTCCTTGCTAAGTTTAAAATGTTGAGCTAAAGCAGTTGTAACAGGTTTAGCATCCGACATATTAAACTTCTTCAGAATCTTGTGCAAATATTCCTCCTGACTCAGAAACAGAAGTCTCTTCTTTCTATCCCTGGTAATCTGCATACCCAGAATCTTCTGTGCACATCCCAAGTCCTTCATTTCAAACACTGAGTTCAACTGAGTCTTTAACTTATTTATCTCAGCCATGCTCTTACACGCGATCAACATATCATCAACGTATATCAAGAGATATATCCAAGTATTTCCCGATTGTTTGTAGTAAACACACCAATCATACTTGCTTCTCATGTAGCCAAACTTGCACATATACTCATCAAATTTCCTATACCATTGACGGGGTGATTGTTTTAATCCATATAAAGATTTTTTTAACAAACATACCTTTCTGTGTCGATCTCCCGAGACGAAGCCTTCTGGTTGTCTCATGTATATCTCCTCTTCTAAATCTCCATGGAGGAAAGCTGTTTTCACATCCAGCTGCTCCAGCTCCAGATCCAGATGAGCTACCAGGGACAGAATGATCCTTATAGTTCTGTGCTTCACAACAGGTGAGTATATTTCATTAAAATCAACTCCCTCCTTCTGCGTGAATCCTTTGGCCACAAGCCTTGCTTTATATCTGGGTGGTTCAACCCCTGGCACACCATCCTTCTTCTTGAATACCCATTTGCAGTCAACAAGTCTTTTGTTGACAGGTTTGTCAACTATGATCCATGTCTCATTCTTTATCAATGACCTCATCTCCTCTTCCATGGCATTCATCCACATAAGTTTATCTTTGGAGTCTACTGCTTCACGGTATGTTTCAGGTTCTGAATCATCAGATCCTTCGACAATATTGAAAGCAAAAGCTGCCAGATCCTCAAACCCATACCTGACAGTCTGTCTGATATTTCTCCTGGATCTATCTCTCACCAGTTGATAATTTCTCAAATTATCTTCTTCGTCAGGAGATGACTCAGGTTCTGGTTCAACTTCATCTTCTTCACGGACAGCTTCGCCATTGTCTGACTCAGCACCTCTTTTAATCTGATCCTCAAGCTCCACCTTGAATCCTACTTTATCCGAAGTAGTCTTACTCTTAAAGAGAAATTCTTTATCAACAGTAGTCTTACCTTTGAAAGGAAATTCTTCCTCATTAAACACAACGTCCCGGCTGATCACAATCCTCTTATGCCCTGGTTCAAGGCACCACAATTTGTACCCTTTAACACCATCAGGATATCCCAAGAAAACACACCTTAAAGCTCTTGGTTCAAGCTTGTCCTGTTTCACATGCGCATAAGCAGCGCATCCAAACACCCTCAATCTGGTGTAGTCTTCTGGATGAGATGACCATATCTGCATTGGAGTTTGGAAGTTTAAAGCAGACGAAGGACATCTGTTTATCAGATAACAAGCTGTATGTGCTGCCTCAGCCCAAAAACTTTTTCCCATACCAGCCTGTGTCAGCATGCACCTCACCCTCTCCAAAATGGTCCTGTTAAACCTTTCTGCTAGTCCATTTTGCTGTGGTGTTCCAGCTACTGAATTATGTTTTGAGATTCCAGATTCTGCGCACAATCTGTTAAATTCCTGATTCAGGTATTCTAAGCCATTGTCTGTTCTGAGTCTTTTAATTTTCTTTCCAGTCTGATTCTCCACCAATTGTTTCCACTCTCTGAATTTCTGAAATGCTTCATCCTTATGAGTCAGGAAGTATATCCAGATCCTTCTAGAAAAATCATCTATTAGAGTCATGAAATATCGTTTTCCTCCATTTGATCTTGTTCTAGATGGTCCCCATAAGTCTGAGTGAATGTAATCCAGTAGATCAGATGTTCTGTGTATCCCTTTTCCAAAACTGACTCTACTAGCTTTGCCCAGGACACAGTTTTCACAGAACATCAGCTTTCTGATATCATCTTTACCAAGGCACCCCATCTGCTTTAACTTGTTCAGGCCCATCTCACTCACATGACCAAGTCTCAAATGCCACAGAACAGTTTTATCTGATTCTAAGCAGCTTGATACACTTGACACAGATCCAACAATTGTGCTTCCAACTAGACTATACAATCCATTTGCCCTCACACCTTTGATCACAACAAGAGAACCTTTAACCACCCTGATCACTCCATTTTCTGCCTTGAAGGAGCAGCCAAGCTTATCTAGTTCTCCTAAAGAAATCAAATTTCTTTTAAGCTCTGGAACATACCTCACATTAGTGAGAACTCTTTCAGCTCCGTCAAACATCTTGAACCTGATAGAGCCTCTGCCAAGGACTTTACATGACTTGTTATTTCCCAGCAACACTTGACCTTCTTCTGTGTCAGAAAAATCTTCAAACCAAGTCCTATTTGGGGTCATATGAAATGAACAACCACTGTCCAAAATCCAGCCAGCGTGTGCTCCTTTGACAGTAGTAACAAGAACTTCAGCACTCTCGTAGCCTTCTTCTACTACTGAAGCTTCTCCTGACTCAGATGACTTATTGGATGCCTTCTTTTTCCTCTCAGGACAATCCTTCTTGAAATGACCCTCTTTATGACAGAAGTAACATTTCAACACCTTAGAAACACCATTCTTTCCTGACTTAGAAGAGTTTCCATTTCTTGACTTAGATCTGGACTGTTTCTTGTGACCGTTTCCTTTATTATCAGACCTTCCTCTGACTATCAATCCTTCACCAGAATCTGAACCAGATCCCCTGGTCTCAATCTGCTTTGACTTTAAGGCTGCTAAAACTTCCTCCAAACTAATTGATTCTCTAGCGTACTTCATAGTCTCAACAAATGTAGAGTATGACTGAGGTAATGAATTCAAAATCATAATCGCCTGATCCTCATCCTCAACCTTCACTCCAATATTTTCTAAGTCTATCACCGTCTTAGAGAAATCATCAAGAGCCTCCTCTATATCTTTGTCATCAGACATCCTGAAACCAAACAGTTTACCTTTCAGATACACCCTGTTTGTCAGCGTCTTTGTCATGTACAGCTGCTCCAGTTTCAGCCAAACTCCAGCTGCTGTGTTTTCCTTAGACACCTCACGCAACACCCTATCTCCCAGATGCAAGATTATCGTGCTGTAGGCTAGCTCAAGCATATCCTCCTTCTCGGCCTGACTCAGATCTTCAGGAAGACTATTTACACCATTCAAAGCTTTAGCCACCTTCATCTGGACCAAGACGGCTCTCATCCTCTGTCTCTAGAGAGCAAAGTCCCCCTTACCATCAAATCTGTCCAGCTCCACCTTCGCTGTTCCCATAGCTCCTGATCCAGCGGCTCTGATACCAATTGTTGACACAGAATTGGTGCACAGCGGATGAGCCCAGAGCCCTGTTACGGATCGGAGCAACAAGACAAAGGAAAAACAGAAGAAAAAAAAACAGTGACACAGATTTCCTGGTTCACCTGGTCTATTCCAGGCTAATCCAGACAAGAAAATCTTATATTACTCACTGTTACAACAGAACACTTACAGACACAGAACAAGTTTCTCTGTGACGTGAATCACTCAGAAACTTCCTCCTTCTCAGATGTAGGATGAACACCAGACTCAATACTCTCTATGCCTCTACTCTTCTTCTTGTTAGTCACAGCTTTATATACAGATGTTAGGAGAGGAATTTCAATTTCCAATGCACATTAAATTCGTGCATTCTCAGACTCTTGGCTTTTAGCATTAAATCTGTCTCGTTGACTGTTCATCTTCTGAATTAATTCTGAATCTCGATTCTGTCACAGCTCCAGCTTCCAATGAGATAGCAGATCACATGTCTTCAATTGTTAACGTTAACCAGACATTCAAAGATTTCAGTGATGTCCAGACACCCTCAGTTAATATATCTGATCAGGGTCTCTGTCTGAAACTCCATTGCAGGACTAAACTGACATGTCTAGGTGATTTTATACACAAGTTGCAGATCATGTAGCTTGGATATGATCTGGTATTTAACATCACTGTTTCTCTTTTAAAATTTCGGTACTTGAAATTGGTAGATTTTAAAAATGAAAGTTGAATAACAAAGCTTCTTCTGTTACTCTTGAATTTGTACAATGATATCGCAATGCAGCTTCTGATAAATAAAGAAAGCTACATGAGTACTGAACATGGAGATTCATTAGAAATACTTCTGTGTAGATACTTGTAGGCTTTGTGATGGTTGAAGAACCCCATGAACCAGAAATCAAAATCATCACTTGTTACGACTTGTATATACTTTTCTACTGGCTTCTCGTAGTCGGTTCTTTCATTTATGGTTGTTATTCGTTTCAGCGGGATGGTAACCTGCAGCAACAGTCGAAGGAATGTGTGTTAAAGGGTGGAACTAAAAGTAATGGAGCACTGTCTCAAGGTACATGAATTTATTTGAGTATGAGGGAAATGGGAGCTTTTATTTGTTATGTACCTTGTATCGGATTCTAAGAACTTCTTCTCCGCTAGCAGAAGGTATTTTGATTAATTTGCTACTGCAGAATGATAGGTTCTCATTTGAGAGGAAGAGCATTCCTAGTATAGGGCCTGCAGTTGTTGACAAGAAGCACCTGAACACTTTTCCAATCTTCTCGCCTTCTCTGCAACCAAATACTTTCTTGAAAACTCGCTTTGTGCCTCCTAACTGAATCACACTGCTGGCACCAAGACTTAACTTTCTCTTTAGTGCTTCCCCAATGGGAGATTTGGTTTTGACTGCAATAAGACCGAAAAGACTATCAACTGCTGTCACTTTCATAACAATAATAACTATATCGAAAACTAAGCCTAAGAGACTCTTACCCTGTTTCCAAAGTGAGGTTTCAACCGGGGCACTTGTTGTGGAAGTATCCTGTAAATACTTCATATTTACCCTACTTCGTTCTTTTTGGCATAAAACCTTCTCGAATGGCATCCCAACGACAATATGCTCTATCTGTTGGCTCTTCATATTCTTAGTCTATCAGTTAACTGATGGTTAGCTATCACAAGAAACAGAAAGATGGAGATCAGTTGGTTGCAAGGAAATATGGTTGATCCATGTCTCCTCAAGGGTATTTAAGGGTATGGCTTTTGGAACATCTCTTCGCTTTCTTTGCAGATGAATGAGTCAGCTTGCATAGCTTTTCTAGTCATGCCAACTACAAAAGTTTCACACATGACATCAAAACCTTACCAAGATAACCTTATCAATTGTAAAGAAGCAAAGATAGTGGAACAAGATGATGTACTGAAAGAAACTTTTCGATAAAACTTACATATGAAGAGAAGCTTTTACAAGGTGCACCTCCCATATCTTTCTTCCATTTCCACATTAGCACATGCATTAGGGAGACATCAAAAGGCAACTGTCGCACCATTCTGCCTAAATGCGAGTAGGAATCATGGGCATTCACAAAACATCTGAATACCAATTTTCAAGCAAATGATAACAAAATAAATGTCAATGAGACATTTCATCAAACACCTTCAAGACAAACTCAAAAAAATTCCAAAATCGGACTGAGCCCAAAGCCGACGAGCCCAATGACAGACGCAGAAATCCCGAATGATGTTCAAGTTCAAGCATCGGACTTTCCAGGATAAGGTTGATGTCAACTTGTGTTGTGTCCCTCAAGATATAAAATTCGAGTCTTGGCGATCGGCAGGTTTAACTATTGGAACATGGGTGCACAGGCTCATGATTGACTCAATTATGTCGGCGTCGTCGTCATCACCAACTCCATGTGCTACTAGTCCCAAGATTCCATACAATTCCAGTAATATGCTCTCAACTTGCTTTGCTAAATTTATATTTAATCATTTTCAGGTGTAGTTGCTGCTTCGTGCTGAGTTAGGGTTTTGTTGTTTAAAGCTGAGGAATTTCGAGTAGCTGTGTTTGGTTTAAGATCAAAGTTCATTCCTTTACTTACAACTGATGCTGTTGTTAGTTTTACGTGCTTGTGAATTCAGCATGCCCATTAATGTGTGTTTTATTGGCCAGAGCTTTACGGTTGGATCTGGAGGGGATGTAATCCAGTACCATCGGGATTTTACTTGAATCGTGGGGTTTTCAGCATTAGTCTTGTTGACTGGCGGCGTAATTTGCTACATTTTCCAGCAAGGACCTCTTGTGGTTTTCCAGTTCGTGTACTAAGTTCTTGCAACCTTCAACAAGGTAAGTTTCTTAAGTAAGGGTGATATACGGAAGTTTGTTTACCAATGGCAATTTGGTTCATTTTTCGCTTGAGAAGAAATGCAAAGATTTTGGTTTTGGGTTTTGCATCTTTTATTGGTCTGAGTTTTGTTTTGCCAATGCCGCATGTTTAGGAGCCCTATTACGAGTAGCAAACAGAAAGAAATTTGTCAAAGAGTCAACACTCTTTCATACAGAATTTGAAGCGGTTGATGAATATGTTTGACATGTGCAGTTTGACATTAAAAGAATAACTCTGACGAGGAAATCATTAACCTTATAAAAGTATGTCTCTTTTGGTAGCATGGAGAATTTCCAGTGCACAGTTGTCAAGATGGCCTAAAGAATTTTGGTGTGTTCAAATCGCAATGCAGGTACCAGGTTTATCAATACTGCATCTCAAACCATGGAAAACAGTCTTGATATCCTTTCTGGCAAAGACCACCCTCCTATGTTGGCATTATCTTATGAAACTGCAATGGAGGCTCTCTCCTCATTAATAACTCGCCAGAGTCGCAAGGACCGCACATCTATAGGTGGCAAATTCAGTAAATTGGAGCGGATGACGATGTACATCAAGGTAATCATATGTGTAATCTTCTGTTCATGAAATGGTCATAGGTGTTTGTTTCTTTTGGTAATGACCAGTGCGAAAAATTCCTTGAACCCCACTCGCAGATTTTAGGTTTGGAGGATGAGATAGACAAACTTAAAATTATCCATGTTGCTGGAACCAAGGGAAAGGTGTGGTAACATTTTTATATACTTAAACACATTATATTTATTCTAATGGAGATTTAGTAGTTGTAAAAGTTGCTGATTCAGGTAGTTGTTCTTGCATTAGAACTGCGAATTCATTTTAACTTTTTTCACATGCAGGGTTCAACTTGCACATTTTGTGAAGCAATATTGCGTGAGTCAGGTTTCCGGACTGGACTGTTCACTTCACCTCACTTGGTTGACGTGAGAGAAAGATTTCGATTAAATGGGTACGCATTTGATCTGGGGAGACCTATATATGTTTATGATACTTAGTAAACTTGGATTTACATACGGAAAAGGTTACTTATTTCTTTGCCAAGGTTCATGCACGTTTCTTTTTCAGGTTAGAAATTTCACAAGAAAAGTTTCTCGAGTACTTTTGGGATTGTTGGAATCAACTGAAGGTACTTCTATCCTCGCGTGTACATATACCAATATTCATCAGTCAAAACTTCAGACCTAATCTCTTTTGGAGCAATGCTAATTCTACAGCGTTTTCAATTATATTTTTGGAAATTAGTATAAGAACTTTTTTAAAATATGAGTAAAGGGAGTTGTGATTATTTTGTAGTGTTTTTATGTCAGTGTTTTATTACTCATGTGGCCTTTGAGAACAACAAGTGTGATTTGTAGACTGGGGTCAACGAAGACTTGCCAATGCCTCCACTTTTTCAGTTCCTTACTGTATTGGCATTTAAAATATTCATTTCCGAGAAGGTATGTTCATAGTTTGAAGACATTGCTGGTTACATTCTGATTTCAGTAGCCAAATCTCATAGCCTCACCTAAAAAAATTACACAAACAGGTGGACGTTGCTGTTATTGAAGTTGGTCTTGGAGGAAGAAAAGACTCGACTAATGTGGTATGCCTATGCCTAGATAGAGCTAAGCCAACATACTGATTTCCAACATTGCCCTCTTCATCTGTTTAATCTAAGTTCACTCAAGACTCAACATAAATTCAGTTTACTGAATTGATTTTTTTGAATATCTACTGTGGACTATCAGATAAAAACTCCTGTTGTTTGTGGCGTAACTTCATTGGGGATGGATCATACTGAAACATTAGGTGAAGTCCTGTTATCTGTTGACTGTATATTACCGATTTATTTAGTGGCCAGTTGTGTTGTGTATTGAATCATTCCTTCTCGCAGTCCTATCTTATCCATTGTTTACTTTATTGAGAAGCTGAAGTTAGTGTAGAATATGGCCTTGCAGTGTTCTAAACTTGATTTTCAATGCATCTGCTTCACGCCTGTTGCATAATCCTTTGTCATCGTACAATATGCAGGAGATACAATCGACCAAATTGCCTCACACAAGGCGGGAATATTTAAGGTACTTCACCCTCTGAAATATTGGTTGTTTCTCTTTAATAAGAAGAAAAGAAAGCCAAGCTATAAGTCACTTTATTTATGTTCTTCTACTTGTCTTGTTCTTCTATCTGCTCCTGAAGCTTAAAGTTCCAGCTTTTACGGTGTCTCAACCTTCTGATGCTATGGATGTTCTTCGGGACAAAGCTGAGGAGTTACAGGTGATATCATCAGTTTTACACAACAGTTGTTCCCAAGAGTGATCATGTTGATGGATAGCTTAGAAAATATTTTTTATGTACTTCAGGTTCCTTTGGAAGTCACATCACCACTGGACTCTGAAATTTTTAAAGGGATCAAACTCGGGTTATCCGGTGATCATCAGCTAATAAACGCTGGCTTAGCTGTTTCTCTCACAAAGCGCTGGCTCTTGAATACAGGAAACTGGGATAAACTCTTTCCAAAAGTTGTTTTCTTAACTAGATCTCTATTTATTATGCCTCGTGCTATTTTCATTTTCTGTTTTCCACTTTTGAGGTGGAGCTGACTTTCATCCATGGCTGTTGACTTTTTATGATCAGCACTCACCTGATGAATCAGAACTACCGGAGGCCTTTCTTAGAGGACTTGCCACTGCACATATTCCGGGAAGAGCTCAGATCGTGCAAGATCACTATGTTAGCTCAACTTACCCAGCAATGAGTAGAAACGCTCCAGCAGGATTAACCTTTTACCTGGATGGAGCTCATAGTCCTGAGAGCATGGAAGCTTGTGCGAGCTGGTTTTGTGATGCTGTAAATGAAACTGATTGTGTAAAGCACTCACCTTATACACATCAAAATGGATATCTAAAGGAACTTTCTAGAAATGGTTGCATTGAGCACTGTACCGAAGAATCTAACAGATCCAGAAAATTGGTATTATGCAGAACTTCGTTCAAAATGTTTCTTGTTTTTGCTACTATGTTCTACATTATATGATTATATGACTATTTGGTTTCAGGTTCTGTTATTCAACTGTATGGATGTCAGAGATCCGAATGTCCTTCTTCAAAAGCTTGTCAGTACATGCTCAAATTCAGGTATTGTTTGGTAAGTTAAAATGTCATTTACAGGCTCATCACGTTAACCTTCTCTTGATCCACTTATTGGACTTGAGCAGGCACTCATTTCTCAAAGGCTTTATTTGTCCCAAGCATGTCGTCTTATACCAAGGTGACATCTGCCAACTCGGGAATTCCATCTTTTGAAAGAAAGGACTTGACATGGCAGTTCAACTTGCAAAATATTTGGGACAAGATGATTCACGGGAGAGGTGTTGTAATCTTTAGATCCCATTATTCATCTCTAATTACATATTTTGCTCGTAAAGAAATCCCTTTAACTGTCTTCATTAATGAACCACCAGATGCTGTCCAGAACCCATCTAAGAACTTACCTCCTACGAGTTTCCTCTATGAGAAAGCACCAGAGTACAACCCTGCAGACAAGGGCTTCACCACCAGTGCAGTGATGCCATCATTACCACTGACAATAAAATGGTTACGAGACTGTGTCAAGGAAAACCCTTCCGTAAGAGTTCAGGTAAAAACATTCATAAAACAATCAACCATTATTCCCACAAATCTCAATTATGTATCAATTTAAACAATTTTTCGGGGACCCTGCAGGTACTTGTAACAGGATCATTGCACTTGGTAGGAGATGTTCTAAAACTGTTAAGGTGACTCCGAGTTCCTCAGCCTGTCCTTTTATCTTTGTCGCCGAGATAAACACCCTTTGGTACACCTTCAAAGCAAGAATACACAGAAAGTTTCCCTCAAACATAAAGTATGTGATCACTCCCAAGTCCCAACAACAAACATGCATACTAAATTGTATCTTGTTGAATGCAGACTATAGACAGCCAATTTTAGCTTTTTGGAAATTCTTTGATACATTTATTTTTGTTACAATAGAAAAATATTGGAAAATTTATTTAAATCCACGTAGTTAAAGTTAATTTATTGTTGCATAAGTAGTAGCGGTCTAACCGTCAGTCATTCTTAATCGCTCGTTTATTTTCCAAATTCAATTAATTATTTATTTATTTCATATACTCCTATATAATTGTTTTCGTTATGTTGAATTTACATATTAACTATTTTAATTAAAAATAAATTTTATCTGTGCAAAACATGACATAAAATACTTTTTGAAAAAATAAAATATAAATAAACAATAAAGTATACGCTGGGAAAGAGAAAAGCGAGCAGTCGGAGAAGCACGCCTGAGAGCTCGCCCAGATCTGCAAACCATGAATTGATCCTCCAAACACCCAATTCCGAACACCCTTTTCACCAATTTAAACATGGCCGGTCGTAAAACCCTCAATCCAACCAAACCCTCCATACAACCATCCGACCAAAACAACGCCCAACCACACACCGAAACCTCAACCAATTCGAAAACCACTTCCACCGATCCTCCGATTGCTCCACCTAAACTAAAAGAGATTCTCAAAGTCTTCATTCCGTTCTTGGCGGCATATCTTTATCTGATCATCTACCATTACGAAATTGAGAGCCAACTGAAGCGATCTATTTTGATTAATGTGGGGATTAGTGTTGCAGGGTTTTTGGTGACGCTGCGGTTGATTCCTGTAGCTTCTAGATACCTTCTTAAGGCTAATTTGTTTGGATATGATATTAATAAGAGAGGGACTCCTCAGGGTTCCGTCAAAGTGTGAGTTTTTATTTGTTTGTTGCTCATTCTATCAGTTGATAAAATATGTGTGTATTTATGCTGTTGAAAGTGATTTGAATAGGTTATGGAATTTGTTTTTTGTTTCGTTTTTGCAGGACGGAGTCATTGGGTATTGTTGTTGGACTTGTGTACTATGTCGTGGCAGTATTGTTTCAGTACTTCAATTTCACAGCAGATTCTATAGTAAGTGAACATTTATAGCGATTTATAGGATTTTTCTAGTCTTGGTTTGAATTTCCCAATTGTGAGCTGAATTTTGTTTGTTTTTTTACACTGGAAATGTTTTTGGCTCATGTCTAATGCAGTTATGCAGTGTTGATAAGGAGTCGCTTACATTAGTTATTGGAAATGTTTTGTGAAACGTTATCAGTATTTTTCTTCGTAGTTATTTCTGTTTTGGTTGCTTCTCTTCAGTATTGAAATTGCAGTCGTTGAATTGGTGATATATTGGCTTCGATTTTTCACCTTATGGTTCACCTTATGACTGTGCAGTGGCTTGTGGAGTATAATGCTGCATTAGCAACTATTTGCTTCATGATCTTGCTTGGATTTGTCGATGATGTCCTCGATGTACCGTGGAGAGTGTAAGAAACCTTCATCTGTAATATTAAATGTTTATTTTTTGGGTTGCACTTGCACAGCTACACACGTAAAATTATCATTTTTATTTTAATCGCAGGAAGCTCGTGTTGCCCTCAGTTGCTGCCCTTCCTCTGCTAATGGCGTATGCTGGCCATACAACTATAATAATACCGAAGCCACTGGCTACTCTAGTTGGGTTAGAAATATTGGATCTAGGTACTTTTTCAGTTAAACTTTGTGACTGCATATTATTTTGACAGATTGTTTTTATCGTCATGCATTTTCCTGCAAAATTCCTCAAACATGTATTTTTAGCGGGGAAGATGTATGAGCCACAGTAGTATACTGGATTGCGGTAATATTTTGACCTATCATTAGTGTGGCAACTCTTGGGAACTGCCGAGAGGTTATTTAAAAGGAAAGTGTCGATGTTGAAGAAGTTTTCCTTCAAACATAAATCAAGATTATGCATTTTGTAGGATGGATATACAAACTTTATATGGGATTATTAGCAGTTTTCTGCACAAACTCCATCAATATTCATGCTGGGCTTAATGGGCTTGAAGTTGGGCAATCGGTTGTTACAGCATGCGCAGTAAGCATAATGCGCAATGCATTGTCACAATACAAAACTCATTGTTCGTTTCTTTGCCTTTTCTAATCATACTCGTACACGCTCTTATAGATTCTGGTGCATAACATCATGCAAATCGGAGCATCAGGCAACTCCGAGTATCAACAAGCCCATGCCTTTTCCATCTATATAATTCAACCCTTTTTAGGCACCTCTTTGGCATTACTCTCTTACAATTGGTAAGTATTTTCATCATTAAACTTTGAAAGGTTTAGTCGGATATGTTGTTATTAAAGGTTATGACACTCATAGGGCCACTTTTTTGCTAAATTGTATGGTTTAGGTATCCTTCATCAGTATTTGTTGGTGATACCTACACGTACTTCGCTGGGATGACCATGGCCGTGGCTGGCATTTTGGGACACTTCAGGTGTGTGTTCTATGATGGCCTTTACCTGTTGGAATGATATTCTGACCATGATTTTTAAAGACATTATAATTATGTTTTGACAGTGAAACACTCTTGATTTTCTTCCTTCCTCAAGTGCTGAACTTCCTGCTGTCCCTTTTTCAGGTTTGATCGAATGATTAACCATTATTTATTCCCACTTCCAGTTTTCCAGTCACTAATATGTTTCCTTTTGCCAGCTTTTTGGATTTGTCCCTTGTCCTAGGCATCGGCTACCCAAGTAATTTTCTTATAAGCTCAAGATATTTTGTTTTTAGTTTCAGTGACTTCTATGTTTTTCCAGTAATTCATGATTTGAACATTCTATTGGATTTTGTCAGGTTTGATCCTCAAACAGGATTGCTTACAGGAACAAACGATGGAACATTAGTCAACTTATTCCTAAGACAGTTTGGGAGGATGTCAGAAAAATCCCTCTGTATCAAACTACTAATATTTCAGGTAATGGGTTGTTGCTCGTCTTTTGGAAAATTAAAAACATAAGAAAGTTTGTCATGGTAACTGGATGCATCACATGGCATACACACTTTACAAAAAAACTGTCTAGCATTTTCAGAAGCTTCAGAACTGTCGCTGTTTATGATGACTGCCCTTTTAATTCTCACTATTATACTTAGTTGGCAAACCTCTAATTGCAGCCACTTTATATCCTCCAGATTATTTACTTATTATTGGGGGTCGTCAACCAGTGTTTCATAATCTTCTTTCCTTGATCCCTGTAGGCCATTGCATGTGGATTCTGTTTCTTCTTGAGGTGGATCCTCACTGGCTGGTACAAATGACTTGATGATGCAAGCTTGGCCATTTCACTGAATTTGAATGAAGAATGTCAACTGTGATGTCAAATTATACACCTGATTCAGGCAGTTTTGATTGATGAAATTGAAACAAATAGAGATTCAGAAAACATCCGAAAATAGAAGCCTCACAATGAAATTTCATTGATAAACAACTGCCCCATCTATTTGTCCTGCATACATCTGTCACTAACAAGACTGTTTTGACGCTTAGCCAAAGGAAAATAAATTAGAAGAAACAAGAAGAAACAGGCCCGCTGGCAGAGTCATGTTACTGCTAGCTAGTAGTACGTCCTCAATTACTATATATAAGTATCAACTAGAGCTTGCCTACCCATATTACATATACTCATTTGCTTTCCTTCTTTTGACAGTTACCAACCTCCTGTTGCCAGATTTCAACTATAGTAAATGGAACAGCATCAGCTGCCAGATTTCAACTATAGTAAATGGAACAGCATCAGCTAGTCAGTCATCGCCGCAGTGGCAGCAGCAGCTCTTCAGCTCATATGATCGTTGCTAATACTTCCTTCAGATCCAAGTCTTATGGCAGCAGTCATAATGCATCATCTGATCTCTCTCCATATGCCCATCAAATGATCTGCCTTGGTAACTATTGCAACCGTTCGTCTTCTTGGTCTCATGATCCATCTCCCAGGAACAACAACAACCTCGTCCCCTCATCATCAGCCATTGCTTTAGTAAATCCACAAAGAGTAAAGGGAATATATTCCCTTTCTTCTTTCATTTGCTCCCTACTCAATGCCATGGCTCTTCAATCATTCATCATCTTTCCGGCTGCATGCCGTTGGTTGACTGCAAACATTATCTCTTCTGCGTCTTCAGCTCTCTCTGTCATGGCATCTCCCCTCTGCTGCACTGGAACCCTGTTCGGACATCGCAAGGGACATGTTTACTTTGCTGTCCAAGATCATCCCCGATCACAACCCCTCTTTGTCCTTGACTTCCCCATGTCCACCTCTTCCCTAGTCAAAGAAATGTCATCCGGTCTTGTGAAAATCGCGCTGGAATGCAATAAAAAGGGATCCTATTTATCTAAATCAGGCAATAAGAAGTTACTTGGTGAGCTTGAGTGGACTATGTACTGCAACAACAAAAAATGTGGTACTGCAAAGTCGATTAAATGCAATGATTTTGCAACGTTCGTGTTGGGTACAATTGGGAGCACTACGGTCGGGGCAGGAGTTATTCCAATGGTGTCAGATGGTAAAGCATATGATCATGGAGAGCTCATGTACATGAGGGCAAGGTTCGAGCGTGTTGTGGGAAATCGCGACTCGGAAGCATTCTATATGTTGAATCCAGATGAAAATGCAGGATTGCCAGAGCTGAGCATTTTCATGCTCCGATTTTAGGTTTCTTGGTTGATTGTCAAATCTGAAAGTGTAATCATTCAAATAAAAAAGAACATGCATCGAGATAAACTAACATAGAGAAGGGTTGTTAGTACACGTCTTAAACTTGGAACTAAAAAAAGTGCAACAGAAAGAAATGGTACTTTTCTTGAATGTCCTAAAAACGGCATGTCCTGAAAATAAGAATACTGTCTGTCCTTTTTGGCTTTATATGTCACTCTGGTGTCTCAAAGCTTTAACTAATGAATAGTCAGACTTGCTAGCAAAGAATAGTACTTCTGCACTATAGAAGAAAATACTAATCTCAAACTTCACTGTCTTATAGTGATTCAGATCTGGATCCACGACTTTTGTAACTCTTAAATCTCATACATGAATATTGAACATTGTTCAGAAAGATATTGTTTTACTTTATTAGTAACAGAGTAACAAGTTTAACATATGACTACTCTGTATCTCAGCTCTCCAGACATTCTGTAAATAAAACACCTATGCACGATTTTTCATCTAAGAAACAAGAATATCATTTTGGCAGATGAGTTACAGCCAAAATGATACATGAGATAGTTTATCTCATTATCTCATGCACCAACACCCAAGGCACACCTGCCAAGCTAACATGTATGCATTGTTAACAATACCCGAGATATTTGTTTACGCTTTATCCAGAGATTAACAAATGCAAAAGTATTCTACCAGAAGATATTTGGACGCATGAGATATTGTTTTACGCTTTATCCGGAGATTAAACATATGCAAAAGTACTCAACCAAAAGATACTTCAACAGATGCCGATCAACCACGAGAAGTTCTCTGATATTCAATATCTGCCCAGAGTCGTCACACTGCTGTTATTGGCTGGGTGGTACTCTTATGCACCTGAGAACAAAATGTCAGTCAAACAACATTCATCAATGAAGATGCTTGTCATGTATATTGATTTCAATTACTGTCTGAAATATCACAAATGTTAACTAGAAATAAGCATAAATATGTTGTCCATATGTATATAAAAACAACAATAACTCATATAACAACTTAAGCTTATACTTCCATTTGAGAACAAAACGTAAAAGCAAGGCATCTCAAAGAAAGTTTTCACGGTACCCCAATTCGGACTATAATTCAATCTATCTCATCTCCATAACTTATAAGAAGAGTTACATGATAGGAATAGTACTTAAAGTGACACAACTATTTTATTACTTTTCTACTCTTCATTATCAATTACCTGCTGTGGGTGGGCTATCCTTTGTCAAACTTCTCCCTTCAAAATATTTGCTGTTCCCCTCCCAATTCAAACTGCTGTCACTGGCATCTCGATTTACATGTATAAATTTTAATGTCGAAATCATCTCCAAAAGACCTAGAACCACTAAATAAATACTCCACATTCGACATGGCATCAAAAGTGTAAAATGAGTCACCAATAACAAGTAACACACTGGTTTAACAGGCATGCGCTGAACCAGCCATTCCTAAACACTGAACACTTAAAATAAAAAGGCACAAATGTTGTACAATGAATTTTTGTCACCTGTGCGCATTCACCATCATCAGGCGTCTGAATGTGGAGAAACACAAAAAGAATGTAATGTATGTATCTCAAGCCAAACAATGATACTCACAGTTTCTGAAATAATAACAGAACAGCCTATTTAGACGAACTCCCACCATGATCCCGCTCAACATGCTTCACAAGAGCAACAGGATCCACAAATCCTTTACTGCACTTGGGGCACGCGTCTATAGTTACCTTCTTCTTTCCAACTCGATCAGTACTCATTTCATGAACCTTCTTAACATGATCTACCAAAGCCGTCACTGAAGAAAACTTTAAGCGACACTGAGGGCACACCTCTGTCCCGCTTTCTGTCCTGCTGGTGCCCTGTACTTGCACCGTTTGACTAAAATCATTACTCAGCTTTGAAATACTAGCTTCAGCACTGGCTTTCAAACTTGAAGCAGCGTTAAATAAACTTTTCGTCCACGAGCTCGAAGATGCCGCTGGTGCTGACGTCCTACTAGATTTAGACTCCCCCTTTCTGCTCCCATTTAACGTACTCCAAAACGGAAAGCCAGAGTCAAGCTTCTTTGGCGGGCCAGCACACTTATGATCAGGTCCAAATCGATGCTTAAGGCAATGATCAATTGCACAATCTCGACAATTAATAGTATTAGAAAAAGTGAGGAGTTCCCGACATCCAGGCACTGGACATTTCTTTTTCTTATTAACTTTTTCATAGTTGGACGGATCACAATTCGAGTTGACATGTAATTCCCAAGTAATATTCGGATCCACATCTGGATTTAGACGCACCCCTTTTGCACATAGGGGACATATAACAACATTCACGTCATTCTTTCCAGCATTTGGGCATTGGTGTAAGTTGTAGCTTCGGTGCTGTAAGCAAAACACCTAAACAATACCCACAATTTTTTTACTGCAATCCCAAGACCTCCTTACAGTTTACAATACATTAAATTTGAAATAAACAACAACATCATAAACCTAAAACTAAGTATTTTGAAATACAAAATCCAAATAGAAGAAAACCATCAATTGAATTGAATTTTAATTACGAAAAATTGAATCTTTAGGGAAACGGACGTACCTCTTGGCAGCGATCGCAAGTAAACGGCAAAAAGTCGATCTGTTTGCAATCGAGGAGGGAGCAGTGTTTGCCCAAATCCGGAAATTGGGGTGTACCCATTCGTCCCCAAATCAAAGGGGACAGAACGGGACGGCGGAAGCGGAGATTTAGGGCGAGAGATCAGCGCGGAAGGACGACGAGGTTTCGTTTCAGATGGTCGTCGTCAACCTTGAAAGTTGAAACCTTTAATCGGATTTGATGTTGACTACCTAAACAATATTCCAATTTCACCACGCTAGTTTTATAAATTACAGCACGTGCCCCTTCTCCCAATTTCAAGAAGCCAAAAGCCAAATAACAATTATTAAATAAATTATTTTTAATTAAATAAAGTAGTTGAATTTATGAATAAATAAGAGCAGTTGATTTTACGAATTTTTTAATTTTGTATCTCATAGGTTTGATTATTTATAATAAAAAATTGGGATTGTTTTTCACAGTCATTAATATGATATAGCTTAACAAATGAACATGGAGAGTTGCATTAACTAGATGAAACATACATGAGACAGAAGCAAGCTTACCTTGTGATGAGAAGCAGTGCATGAGAGGAGCGGGCATCAGGTGTCTTTGACAGTCTCGTACTTCAGTTTCACGTACGATGATTTCTCATGGCACAGAAACATGTGAATCTGGAGGTGCTGAACCATTCCCCTTCTCTTCTCCCTCATTAATTCATACTCAGTTAATCTAACTCGACAGATCAAATGAGATCTACAACTACAAGCATCCGATGTCCGCAAAACACAGACTTCACTAGCCTTAACTCACATCACACTTCCATAAAATCACAAGAAAACATGCTGCTCAACTTGATGATAACCCTGCTAGAGACATGTGACTCGCGATAATGGTGGCCACTCTGTTTTGCTGATTATTTGCACTCTTGCAAACGGATTCACAACCGTCTGTCTAAATCTCCAACCCTTAAACATTCT